>PVIR01003691.1:0-85959 GCA_004026965.1 Petromus typicus | reverse complement strand
CTTTTTTTTTTTTTTTTTTTTTGAGACAGGGTCTCGCTTTGTAGTTCAGGCTGGCCCTGAGCTCAGCCTCAAACTCACATCATAGCAATCCTCCTGCCTCTGCCTCCAAGTGCTGGGATTACAGGCGTGAGCTATCGTGTGAGTCTCCATACCCGGTATTGTATGTGGTTACCGGGGATCGAACCCAGGTCCTTGCACGTGCAAGACAGGTACCAGAACCACTGAGCTAACTCCCCGGCCCAGCCCTAACCATTTTTATGATTTCCTTTTCATCTTATTTTGAGACAACATCCTACTAAGTTGCCTACGTTGGCCTTGAGCTTGTGATCCTCCCAACTCAGTAGGCACAGTGCCAAGCCAGAAACGCAGGGCCATGAGCATGACCCAGCCTAGAAGATGTCGTGCTGCAGAAGAGGCTGAGATTAGAGAAGGATACTGGGTACAAGGGATCCGAGCAGCAAAGGAAATGCCCAATAGCAGCAGCGGGAGCACAAGGACCCTGTTGAAACTGATGTTTTTTCCACTTGTACACAAGATGAGCATGGACTTCTGAGAGTAAGTGGCCTGGAGGAGATGGTCTGTGATCAGGACAGTCACTGTCACCCTCTGTCACCACAAAGGGCTGCACACTCCTGGATGTCCATCCGGCAGCAGTGCACCAGGCAGCCATCCCATGGCAGGGCCACTGTGCATCACACCTGGGGGCCTTAGGAGGAGGTGTGACCAGGAGGAGCTGTCAGGAGTTGGTCATGTCCTGTGTCATAAAGGATTGCTGGTGACACAGGTGTGAACGTGTCTGAGAGTCATGAAGAAATTTTAAAGAGTTACAGTTTTAAAAGACCTTTAAAGTTCCTTTCTCTCTGTAGGCATTGCTAGGATTCTTCCCAGGATGCACTGTTAAATGAAGAATGGACAAGAACAACCTCTAAGGAATTCAGCCCACGATGCAGGTGACAGAGGAGACACACATTCACTCTGGCCTGTGCCTGAAGTGCTTCAGAAGCCAGCAGAAGACACAAGTGAGGCCCACGCCCAGAAGGAAGTAGGGTGAGGGCTTCCGGGGAGAAAGGGTCGATTTGTTCCTAAAGCCAGGGGAAATAAGGGCAGAGCAGGGGACAGTGCCCCATGGTGCTTTAATGCCACAGATTTCATCCACCATTTGAAGCTAAAAAGCTATGCAGAAGTATTCCCAGAAGATGCTTTCTGCAATAGTGTTTTTCTCCATAAACTAAACCTGTCTGAGTCCCACATCAGACCCACAACTCAGCTTTATGACCGAGATTAAACTCAGCCAAGCACCTATGAATTTCTTAACATAGCCACACAGCGGTGCTCAGTGGCATGGGCCTATGGTCCTGCCTACAGCAGGAGGCCTCTTCAGCCCAGGAGTTCAAGACCACTCTGGCCATACAGTGTGACTCCATCTCAAAAATTAAAATAAAACAGACATATAAATGCATCTCTTTGAGAGCCCTCTCCTTCAAGGAAACCTTGTGAAATCATGACTTTTGGTGCCCCACCTCTTCTCATGGTGCTATACTGCCTCCTAGTGTCCCCTTAACAAATGACACCAAATACTATACTCGGGTGAACTCAGAAACATGTAATGGTATGAGGTTGAAGCAAAGGTACTTTATTGCAATTGAAAGTATTTTAGAAATGCTTTTGTATGCATAAAATTCCTCTTGATAATACAAATGAGTAGTTAACAGTATTTTCTTGGAATAGGGACTAGGTGGCTGGGAAAGCGATCACAGGACACTACTGCGCATCTGTTAAACTGGGAGCTCTGTGTTATATTGCGACCTGGAAAAAATAACAAAACTTTCAAAAGAGAAAATGTGATTATTAAATTTCCAGGATAGGCTTAGGAAGGGGTCATCTTTTCTTCATTCCTAGAATCCTGGGTGGGACAAATACTTATTGAAGCTTTCTACGTGCTAGAAACAAGAAGAAAACAATCACCTCCTGCCCCCCCCCCGAGTTAGGCTTCTGACTGGGGCTGAGGAGTTTCTAGTTCTGGATTATATGTCTTAAGATGACAGGGAAGGGCTGGGGATTTAGCTCAAGTGGTACTGCACCTACCTTGTAAGCACAAGGACCCAAGTTCAATCCCTGGTACTGCAAATAATAATAATAACATAACAGGACACAAGAGTAACCCAGCAGACACTTCACCCACACGTTCTTCCCAGCACCATAGAAAGCCTACATTGAGCAGCCAGAAACAGGGCCAGAGACATGAACACAGTCCCAGGGAGTAACCAAGCATGGCAGCACGAGGTTCACTCCCTGACCTCCGGCAACCATGGGAGACACATCAATGAAAAGGTTCATTTCAATAGTATCTCAAAAAGGCTGAACATATTTCTAAACCGTATTTGGATCACAGAATCAATGGCGACATTTAGAAAATGCTTCAAACGAACAATACACTGATACAGTGCAGTAAAATTTGTGGAATAGAGAAAACAGTACTTAGACACACACAGCTGTGAATGTGCATTAGAAAAAAATTATGTGAAAATTGATCAAATAAATGTTTTAAGTAAATTAGAAAAGTAGAACATTTCTGGAAAGTCTATGGTACATGAAGTGGCTGAGCAGGTGACAGGTGAACTGAGTCTTTAGGAGCGAGAAGGACTCTACTAACATCTGGTGAGAAATTTTTCAAAGCAGTGAATCACAGTGCAGAACTTTGACACATTCTAGAACCCATAGACTGTAACACAGTGACAATGAGAAAGTGGGAAAAGATGCTGTGAGCCAGACAGAAGCCAGCTGGTACTATTCCATGAACAGGGATTTCAAGATGCTAGAAAAACTAAAACTGAGATACAGCTTTGCAACTATTGAATTGGCAAGGGTCCTCTAAAGAACTGGGATGGAGATGGGGGAGCCCACATCCTGCACCATGTCTGCGGGAGAGTGAGCTAGGAGAATGACAGAAGACAGTTAAGACACATCTGTGCAGGATGTTTAAAAATAACATATCCTGGCCAGGGACAGTGCCCACGCCATCCCAGCACTACAGAGGCTGAGGCAGGAGGATCACCACTAGTTCAAGGTCAGCCTGGACTACATAGCAAGACCCCATGAAAAAACAAAAGCATCTCCCCATAGTTCTACTGTCAAGCATTTTTCCTATAGATGTACATAAGGATAGTTCTGGAGATCCTGCTGCAGCATTACATAGCATCATAAAAACAAATTTAAAAAGTTTAGGGTCCATCAACAGGTGTCTACACAGAGGGGTGTCTCAGGATATGCACCTGCCTACAGTGTCCCTGCATCCCATAAGGTTAGCGTCACCACCAGAAAGTCTTGCCTAGACCATAGCATGTAACCCCACTGCAATTCTGAACCTACCAAAGCCATGCTATTCCAGGGCCCTCCAGACGCAGAGGTCTTCCTGCCAGGCCCAGTGTGCCCACCTCTCTTTGGCCAGATGGGTCATGTTGGTGGGCACCTCTTTGGCCTGACAAAATCAAGTGGCAGCCCAAAGGCATGGTGTGGAGGGGTAAGGGCCCAAGCTTGGGGGATGTCTGAGCAGCCCTACTGGGCAGAATCTTCTAGAACCAACAGTCAGGAACTGGCAGCCTGGACAGCAAGCCATGAGAAAATAGGGTGGAGTGCAGGCGGCTTGCTCACACTACCCTCTTGGGATGGCTGCATTTTTGTCACATTTCTGCTTGCAAATAAAACGAAAATCTGGATGTGGAAGGGTCCAGGGATCCTCTATCAGTTGGTTAAGGGTGGGAGGTAGGCCCAGCAAAAGAATGGTTCCACTTGCCGCGGAGAAATCCAGTTAGAAGAATTCAAGCCTATGGCCCAGCAAGGAACAGCTCTGCGCCTGCGCGTTGTTGGGCAACGACGCGAGCACTGCGCGTGCGCAGCCGGAGTCTGACGCCCCACCTGGTCGGTGACGCGACGTGGGCGTGGGCGCCGGGGTCGTGTCCCGTGAGGAGCTGCGGTGACGCGGCCGCGGCGCGGGAGCAGGCTTCCCCTCTGCGAGCTGCCGTGAGATCTGGGGCGCCGAGCAGGGTGAGCGCGCGCGTGGCCAGAGGAACAGTCGGGAGGGTCGGGACGGGCCCCGGTCCCCGTGACCGCTGGTCGCCTTCCACCCGGCTGTGATGGGCCTCCCCGGAAGTCGGGCTCCACCCCCAGGCATCCCTGCCATTCGCTCCCTTCCTTCACGCCTTCACTCATTCATTCTGCCAGCGCTGCCGACCTGCCCAGTGCGGTGCCCTGGACCGCTGAACCGCTCTCGTGGAGTTCAGTCGGGCAAGGAAAGGTTCCTGTGCCTTCACGGCTGACGACGAGGACAGTTAGCTCTGGGACGGGGAAATGACAGAAGAGCGCAAGGAGGCCGGGCGCTTCTGCCTGAGGTGACCCCGGCTGAAGTGGACAGAGCAGACCCGAGAGGACTCGCTCCCTGGGTCACATTCGCAGCGGGGAGAGAATGGGCGCCAGGAACAGTCATGTTAAGGGAGGGAGGGTTTTATCTCTGGAGGCCGTAGGATGGCGGTAGGAGCCGAGAAGGCCTGCGTTACTGGGTGGGTCATGCTGGGCCAAGTGTCTCTCCTTGGGTGTCATCCATTGGAATCAGCCCTGCAGGTGACCACAGTAAATCCCAGGGGTCAGTCCTCATGTCGGGGGATGTCTGTACTTAGCCCCACACCCTCATCCTACAGGAAGAGGGCTTCTCTGCCCCAGAGCTGTCAGTGACAGACTGTTAAATCTGAAACGTTCCTTGAGGAGATGGATTCTGAATGCCTTGCAGGCCTGTCCCTGCAATCACTAGCCCCGCTGTGCGTGCGGAGGAGTAGCATTTTGGGGAAGTGATAGAATGGTGTCACTATTATGTTAACAATGTATGCAGTTTTGGAAAAGCTGGCAACTGTACTTTTTACAAGCTCAGAACTGCTTATCTACCTGCTCTGTCCTCCAGCCAAGTACTGATGGGGTTGTGTTGCTCTGCCTCCTGGAGCTCTGTGTGGGACTGAGAGGTGGGGAGCTGGGGAGCTGTTGCTGCAAGGGGCTCTTTAAGCTCCTCCCCTCCCAGGCATCCCAGAAAGGAGAGAGCAGGTGGTGTTAACAGGGCTGATCGGGAATGGTTTTTGCCAAGAAGTCTTTACATCTTCTAAGGAGAAGGGATATAGCTTTTCTAGTGTGCTTATCTTGGGACATGTATTCAGCATATGTGGCAATCATCTGTCATCCCAACCCTTTCCTACACTTTACATGGAAACCTGTCCTGTACATTCAGCAGCATCCATCAGAGTCAGCTGGAGCGTGCATCTCTGAGAGGCAGCCTACGTCCCAGCTCCAAGCAGGTTCAGGGCAGGCTCCTGCCTCAGCACTCTGGTCCACACGCAGCTCTCCTCTGACTCCTACCCTACCTGACAAGGTGTCCCAGGCGGGAGCCAAACCTCTGTTTGCAAACCCACTTCCACTTCCTGCCCAGCCTTTAGCCTATAGCCTTATTCCTCCCTGTAGTAAAAAACACTACAATGAGTTTGAGTTATTTCTACCTGAAGTCTATGGCAGGGTCTGATCCACAGTAAGTGCCATCAGGACACATGGAAATATGACTTGCGCTCCTGATATGTCTTCGCTGTGAGGAACCCCTTTCCTTTAGAGTGAAGTTGGTGTGCACACTGGGCCTTGGTGTGAGCCTGACTTTTTTTGTCTGCACTTCCTTATTGAGTCTTCTTTGGACTGTTGATATTATTCTCACCTTGCTGATGTGTGATCCAGGAGTAATGTGAGTTCCCATGGGTGTTGCTTGGTTGTTTAAAACTATTGTGTATTTCTAGGGAATCTGAAGGGACAGAACACCATCGTTTTGGAGGCAGAAGTTGAGGACTTATCCGCCCTGCCACCTGCTACTGCACAGTCCCAGGCACATCCATTCCAGGCACTCCAGGGCCTCGGTGCCCTGCAGAACACCAGGCAGTAACAAAGCCCTGTGGGTTCCTGACAGGAGATGGCTCATCTATTTGTTTGGTTTTTTTTTTTCTTTTGAGACAAGGTTTCACTTTGTAGTTTAAACTGGCTTGGAGCTCAGTATGTACCCTGGCCCTGGCAATGAACAGTTTAGAGATCCTATTTTACTTCCTTTGAATATACTGCATACCCAGAAATGTATTGCTGTGTTACACAGTGATTCTATGATTTTATTTTTGGGAAAAGCTGCACTATTTTACATTCATATCAGCAGTGCCCAGGAGTTTGTTTGTTTTTTGTTTTTTGTTTTTTTTCATGTCCTTACCAACATGTGTTATTTTCTGGATAACATGTGATATTTTCTGCCACTTTTGGTATTAGTCATCCTAATCGATGTGAGAGAATCACATTATGGTTTTGTGTTGTGTTTCTCTAGTGAGTAGTGATGTTGAAGCATCTTTTTCATATGCTTCACCTTTTTAGAGAAATATATTTCCCTTTTTTGTGTAGGATCCTGAGGTTTAGACCCAAGACCTCATGTATTTGCCAATTTTTTAATCATATGTTTTGGAATTGCTCAGTTAATGGATATTTATTCCTTACCAGATCAGATATAGTTTGGAATATTTTCTCCCAGTTGCTTTTTCATTTTGTTGGTTGTTTCCTTTGCAGTACAAAAGCTTTTTAGTTTGATGTAATC
The DNA here is from genome assembly GCA_004026965.1 of Petromus typicus. NCBI lineage: Eukaryota > Metazoa > Chordata > Mammalia > Rodentia > Petromuridae > Petromus > Petromus typicus. The sequence continues at coordinate 79,310 of PVIR01003691.1, read as the reverse complement.
CCACTGTTGCATTTTAGTTCTCATTACCTGTGCCTTGGTGCCCTATCACAGAAATCCTTACCAGTTGATCAGCTGTGGTCTGTGCTTTGAGTGTGGGCAGGTTACCTGTTGTTTTAACACTTAGCTCCAACCACCCCTTCCAGGATCATGTGCAGGATGGAACAAAGCCTCTGACTCAGGAGAAATACAGTCTGGTTTTCCGTTGAACATTTTGTCCCTGCATCCACAAACTTTGGATGCACACTGAACCTCTCAGCCTAACACAGTTTTCTTGCTTTCCTCCAGCAGCTGCAGCACAGTCCTGGGAAGACTAAGAAATGAGAAAAATACCCAACCATGGGGCCCTGCGGATGACAAAAGTGGTGTACCCTCTAGGGCTGTGTGTGGGTCTGTTTATCTATGTCGCCTACATCAAGTGGCACCGAGCCTCTTCCCCCCTGGCACTGTCCTCCATCACTGGGCCAGCCCACACGTCCTCAGGGTCAGCTACTCGTGCTCATGAGGTCTTCTACGGAATCATGTTTGATGCCGGGAGCACCGGCACTCGCGTGCACGTCTTCCAGTTTTCCCGGCCACCTGGAGGTACCCTGGAAAGACCACAACCCCCTCTGGGCCCTCTCCCTTCTCACAGGACCTGCAGGGTCACCTCACTGCAGAAGATGGTGGGGACTGCACCCTGCCTGGACTCACCAGCTGCCAAGGGCGAGGATGTGGCTCAGTGGGGCAGCACTTGGTGCAAGGCCCAAGTTTGAGATCTAGAGCCAAAAAATAGATAGACAGACAGACAGATGGCTAGTTAGTTGAGGTCTAGACCCAAAAAATTATAGTTAGATAGATAATAGATAGAGAAAAATATAGATAGAGAAAAATACAGAACAGCTGTAGAGAGATGCTAAGTCAGTGTGGGTGGCCACACACCTGCATTCTCCAGGAGCCCAAATTATCTTTATAAGCAGGAACCACCACAAAGAACATTTGAGGCATTTGAGAACGTTGATACTCTATCTGGTGTCCATAATCACTGGGAGGGGAGGGGACAGGTGGCAGGTGGCTAGGACTGTGACAAAGGCCAGGGATCAATCAGGAAGCTGAATACAGGAAGTAACAGGAATCACTCTAGGAGTTGGCACTGTGGGTCCGAACAGCCAAGGACGATGGCCAAGAGGGGGTACAGGAAGAAGATGAGCCATGCTTCCCACACCAGTGCAGGCTGCTGTACAGAGCCCTCTGTGGCCATTCCTGTCTTGCTCAGAGATTTGCGTCCATAGTGTCCCAGGCTGGCCATGTCCCTCTGCAGTGAGACAGCATACTTGGGCACTTCTTCTCTGGGCCCTGGTGGCTGTGGATAGATGCCATGCCAGCGTTTAACTGCCAGCCACCACCAGACACTTCTAGGACTTCTCTCAGAAGCCACTGTGGCATGTTTTTGTTTTTTTTTTTTTTTACTTCTAATTTCATTATATATTTTTATGTTTGGCCAGAACTTTGCCTTAAAAAATAATCAAACTTGTTTTTAGAATAACATACCAACAAAAATCTTTATCTCCAACATGGTGATGCACACCTGTAATCTCAGCACTTGGGAGGCTAAGGCAAGAGGATTGCTGCAAGTTGGAGGCCAGCCTGGTCTCCGTAGTTATTTCAAGGCCAACCTGAAATACATACTAAGACCCTATCTCAAACAAAACAAAACAAAAGCCAAAACTGTGCGTATATTTAAAGTGTTCAACGTAGGCATGGCAGCACACACCTATACTCCCAGTACTTGGGAGGCTGAAGCAGGAGGATTGCCACAAGTTCAAGAGCAGCCTGTGCTAAGTAGTGAGTTCAAAGACAGCCTGAGCTACATAGCAGGATTCTATATCAAAAAAGAGGCTAATGGGAACAATGCTAAGTATCAAATGTAGGGCCACATACTACTGAGTCAGACCCCATAGGTAAAATAAAGCCAAGTTCTAGTCCAAACATAAAGGATCACTAATCTTGTTCAGCTAAACCAAAGAGGCACATGTAGACAAGAAGGGTTAAAGAGCCCTGTCATTCTGGGATTGGTCCATGTGGTCAGGCAATGACCTTTAAAAAGTCTGGGGCCGGGGAGTTAGCTCAGTGGTTCCGGCGCCTGTCTTGCAAGTGCAAGGACCTGGGTTCCATCCCCGATAACCGCATACCATACTGGGCGTGGAGACTCACGCCCAGCAGTAACCAGTACCACATACCACAGTGCCGGGCATGGTGGCTCACGCCTGTAATCCCAGCACGCGGGAGGCAGAGGCAGGAGGATTGCTGTGATGTGAGTTTGAGGCTGAGCTCAGGGCCAGCCTGAACCACAAAGTGAGACCCTGTCTCAAAAAAACCTAAAAATAATAAAAAAGTCTGGCTATGTGGACATGCTGACATAAGCCTCTAATCCCAGCACTTGGGAAGGTGAGACAGGAGGATCTCAAATTTAAGCCCCACCTGGGAAACTTACCAAAACCCTGTCTCAAAAAATTAAAAAAGACTAAAGACATAGCTCAGTGGAAAGGCCGTGGTACCAACAAAAGTCTGGCTAGTCACAGTTGTATATATTCTTATATTCATGTCTGTTTTCCTAGATGAACTGTTTTAGTTAATTCTTGTTGAGACAAAATCTCCAGTGCCCAAAGATAAAGGAAGATAGATTTATTTGGCTCACGGTTTATAGTCCATAATCAGCTGGCTTTTAGGTAGGGCAGCATGTCAGAGGGACATGGCAGAGCAGAAGACAAGCAGCAGCAATAAGTTACAAGCAACAGCGGCAGCTTCTTTCTGTCGCTCGGTATTCCCTTAAGGCAGGTGGAACTCATACTCAGAGCTGTACCAAAGCAGTCAGTGGACTGGTTTAGTCATCACACCCTTAATCCCAGCACCACACAATCTAGACCCAGCCATCTCTGAAAAAGTCCCACTATGACTGTATGAGGCTTTGGGGACACGTGGATACCACCATAATGTAAACCTTTTACAAGATGTTTTCTTTTCTCTTAGAGACCCCCACCTTGACCCATGAGACCTTCAAGGCACTGAAGCCAGGGCTGTCTGCTTACGCTGATGATGTTGAGAAGGTAAAAGTCTCTGCTTGAGTACCCTGTCCTGATGTGATTGGTCAAAGTCAGCTCCTTCCCTTTGGGTGCAGCAGGCAGAGGACAGTGTCCGTGTGGTGCTGCCTGGATGCTGTGCCATTCAGCATGGTCAGGTGGGGACAAGCAGATCTGTACTGACCTCCTGCCTCCAGCATGCAGGCTGTACACAGTCACTGCAAACCTCTGACATGTATTACTTGGGAGTAGTTAAGCTTTCACACTAGTCTTGTGGGTTTTTCATGATACTTTTTCTTTTCTTTTTTATGTGCAAGAGATGGAATCCAGGGCCCCATGCATTCTGGGCAAGTGCTATACCACTGAGCTACACTCTCAGCCCCATAGTATATTTTTAACTTTAGATTTTTTCTGTGTATTCTTTGATTAAAGATAATAAACACTCCCTAAAGCCTCAGTAAAGTTAAAAGGTACCATATTCTGGAGTCCTGGAGTGCAACTCAGAGGTAGAATGCATGCCTCAGAGGTGAGGCCATGGGTTCTGTCCCCAGCACTGAAAAACCACTGTTCAAAATCTATACTCTCCTGAGCCAGCTCTGCCCAGCTCTGGCACTGACACCAGCCCTGTCCAGCCCTGGGGTCTCCAGTGCCCTGCAGAGTCATGGTTCCTTGGCATTGTCATGGAGTAGAGTCTATTGAGGAACCTAGACTGTGTTAGCATCAGGGAGTTCAGATCTGCCATACTGCCTGGTGTGGCCCGGTGACAGTGGGGTGATGTCAAGCAAGAAGGCGTAAAAGCTGCTATGAAGGGTGGGCTCAGCCTTGGGCCCTGACTTGCCCTCACCCTGCCATATTCTGTTCTCAGGCTGCCACGTTCACCTGGCCTCTATGGCTAACAAACTGTCCCTGTCCTCAACATTTTTTAAAATGACATGAAAATTATATTGTAAATCCAAAAGAGCAGAGTAGCATTGTGATCCCAGATGCTGGACATGACAGGCCCTGCTTTGCTGTCACAACATCTGCAGAGTGCTCAGGGGATCCAGGAGCTGCTGGATGTTGCTAAGCAAGACATTCCATTCGACTTCTGGAAAGCCACCCCGCTGGTCCTCAAGGCCACCGCTGGCTTGCGTCTGTTACCTGGAGAGAAGGCTCAGAAGCTGCTGCAAAAGGTAGGCTTAGCATGGGGACTCCTGCATGACAGGCACTGTCCCAAAAGGGTGTTGGGCAGGCAGGGTGACAGGAGCCAGCAGGTGGTCAGTGTCACCTCATCCTTTCATCAGGCATCCTCTACCTGATGTTTAAGGCTGGGCGTGTCTTCCTGAGGGAGCCTAAGCTGTAGAAGAAAAATAATTTTATTTAAAAGTACACTGTGCTTTTGTAGGGTGCCCTCCCCCAGAACTTGATGTAGTTGAGGGCTGTGGGCACTGAGCTTCTCCATGTGACAAGAGTCCTGCTTCTGTCAGACATTCTGAAGGCCAAGGATTTAGCTCAGTGAGTGTGAGATCCTGAGTTTAATCCTCATTACTGCAAAAAAAAAAAAAGGCATTCAGATGTGGCTGCCCAGGGCAGAAATGGTGCAGCCTCAGCTCCCACCCTGTGCTGCTCAAGATTCCTGTGTCCCTCCTGGTGGCTCCTGCTCTACTCTCCTGTGACAGAACAGCACCTGCTTACCCATCCGGGTCCTTCACTGGGGGATGGGACAGAGATGCTGAGGTTTCTGGGTGCTGGAACAAACTGGCCATGTCCCTGGTGTGGCACCCACCAGATCCCAGGCTCAGCCCTGCTGTAGAACTTCTCACCCTTTATCTCACATCCCAAAGCCAGGCAGCTTTTTGGGAGCCTGTGCACTCCACTTCCCCAGCCCAAACTGCCCAGAGTGTCCAAGGGAGGTCTCTGTGGTGGTGCACTCCTAAGCTGGCCCTCAGGGAGGCTGAAGAAGCCCCTGTCCGAGGCCTGGATCACTTAGGAGGAGAGTGAGCATTGCCTCTGGGGGCAGGTGGCCTCTTGGTGTTCTGCTGCCTGGAAACCACTGGGCTCCCATTCCAGAAGGTGAAGACATCTCTCTGCATGCAGGTGAAGGAGGTGTTTAAGGCGTCACCTTTCCTGGTAAGGGACGACTGTGTTTCCATCATGAACGGAACTGATGAAGGTAGAGTGGCTGAAAGCACCTCCACACATGGGCCCGGAAATACTGCATGCACTGCTGCTGCTACTGCTGCTTAGTGTGGGTGCACAGAGCTCCCGCTCTGGTCGCAGATGGGTGATTGAGCTTGCAGTCTGTTCACAGTGCAGGTGTCACAGAGAATCTTTTCAGCACCAGCCTTAGAGACAGATTTTCACCTAGGCTCACTCCACATGTAGCACAATTGAAGGTTCTGAAAATACTGAGTTTGGAGAGCATGTAGAGAGAACCTTTTTTGCTATTAAATCTAAAACATTGCAGCTATATTGCTAATTCTAAGACACCTGGGTTCCTCACTTGCCTGTACTTTTAATTATAACATTAAGAATAAGTTTGTAAAGTGAGGTACAATGTCACATACCTGTAATCCCAGCACTTTGGCAGCTGAGACAGGATGTTTGCCACAAGTTCAAGGCCAGCTTGGGCTATATAGTGAGTTCAAAGCCAGCCTGAATAACAGAGTGAAACCCTGACTCAAAAAAAAAAAAATGAGTTTGTATGGGGCGGAAGGAACATAGGTTTTCTTCCTTCCTTTTCCAGAAAAGGAAGCTGGAATAAAGAACTGTAGGGAGACATGACCTTCAGAAAAGTGTTCAGGTTTTAGTGTGACGTCTTTTAGAATAGTCTGCCAGAAACCCCTGAACTGTTCCCTGCACAGCTCTTCTCTGGGTGGTCTGGAGGCTTGGGATGGTGAGGAGAGACCTAAAGGGAAAGAAACACCTCTGGGAGCTTCATGCATGGTCCCAGGTGATAAGGACCTTCCTCTGCCACTCTCTTGCAGGTGTGTCTGCATGGATTACTGTCAACTTCCTGACAGGTGCGTGTCACGTGACCCCGGAGGTCACAGCCTACCATGGGGTGATAGGGCCTGGTTGATAGGGCCACTGTGTCTGTAACACTCAAGGTTTACAGCCCAGAGGAAAGCTGTGGGTACAGCGGGTTCAGTGGCAGCCACAAGCTTACAGAGGGACGTGGAGGGCTCCCTCTGCCTGGGCTGCCTCGCTCCTCTCCTGTGTCTCAGAACACAGATCTCCAGATACCCAGTGCAAATGCCTGTCATTCCCTGTTACAGAAATATATGTTCTTGGAAACCAGCCAAGAGGAGCCATGGATCCTTTACTGGATTAGGGAAAGACTGTGTCTGACATAGTATATGAGCAAGTTTCTGTGTGCTGCTCTCCAGGTAATAGAGATCCTAGGGGTAGACGGGGAGCCTCTACCTCGATGCTTCTGGGGAGATGGAGATGGAGACAAGGCAGCATCTTGTGGGACTGAGGCTGCAGCCTCCTCCCCAGAAGGCAGGGGAGGACAGCAGCCAGCATCTCAGATAGTCATGTCATCATGCCCTCGTTAAAGCCATGGCTGATGCCACCTGATCTTTTCCTGTAGACACTGGGTGCCTTTCTGTGAACAAGTGTTGGCAGAAGAGCTAGTTCTCTGCCTTGTTTTTCTGTCTATTGAAGTCAGCTTTTCACCTCCCTCTGCCTTCCTGTCCTCCCTCCTCACTAACGATGTTGTCTTCCCGCTGTCTAGGCGGCTTGCGAGGCCCGAGCAGGAGTAGCGTGGGCATGCTGGATCTGGGCGGTGGATCCACTCAGATCACCTTCCTTCCACGGGCTGAGGTAATTGGCCCTGGCAGCCCCTCGGCAGTGAACAGAGGGTGGCACTCACTGGTGACATTTGCCTGGAAAACAAACCATGACAGAATTCTGATCTGCACAGTGCTAGGGAGGCCTCACAGTCCCGCATGCAGGTCCCAGAAAAGAGGAAGCATTCCCTCCTCACTGCCCTGTGTGGTCTTCTCAGTAGGACAGACAGAGTTCGGTGACCCTGGCTGATCCCAATCAGGGAGGGTGTGGCACTGTCTGTGAAGGAATGGTCTGGGTGCTTTATCTTCCCTGGTTTCCACAGCATGAGACTGAAAGAAAAGCTCTGTCCTTGTCTCCATCTGGATGTCCCAGGGAGGTAGGGACTCTGACAGCACAACCTGTATCTGGTGTCTCCACAGGGCACCCTCGAGGGCTCCCCCCCTGGCCACCTGACATCACTGCAGATGTTTAACAGGACCTACAGGCTCTATTCCCACAGGTTAGTTTCCAGCGTCAGGGAGGCCACAGCCCCCAGAAAGCCCTGCAACTGCCTCCTTCAGTGCCTTCACCCAGCCTGGGCAGATCCTGGAATTCCCATCATACTCACTGTGTTATGCTTCAGAGGAGGCTTGGGATAAATGGGGAGCCCAGGGTGTGCAGGGCTTCTCTGAGCCACCTGCCTGCCAGGTGGCATCTTCAGTCTTTTCCTTTTGTGCCCCATGAAAACGAGGGTCCTGGCAGTATCACAGCTCCTACATGAGCTGCTCAGTAAAGTCCTAGAATGCCTCAGAAACTCCTTGAAAGAGCGGGAAAGCTGTAGCAGCCTCCCAGGACGGGCACCACTTGACACAATGGATGGGAGCCCAGCCATCCCTGAGCCTCACCCAGGCGGGCATTGTCTCCACAGCTACCTGGGGCTGGGACTGATGTCAGCCCGGCTGGCGATCCTGGGTGGCCTGGAGGGGAGACCTGGTGAGTAGAGTGTGCTGCTCAGGACTCTGTCTGTCCTCAGTGAAAGGGAGAAGCCCCCAGCCCTATGTCCCTGCTTACCCTGGTATGGAACTGACCCAGGAGGGAAAGAGGAGGCTATGTTTTACCTCCATAGGTGGTGTCATCAAAATACACTGAATATTTAAAATAATTTTTATTGAAATCTTTATTGGTACATTACATATACATGTCATGATTGCACTCCAGAATGGGAATTTGTACCAGTATAAGACACAACTTAATTCTCATTTTTTCCCATAGCCCTACCCACCCTACCACCCCCCATACACATAAAATTTGTTTCCTTTCTTTTTTTGTTATAATCTTAAAATAATTTTTTTGAGACAGGATCTCATTATGTATTTCAGGTTGGCCATGAACTTATATGTAGTCCAGGCTGGCCTTGAATTTGTGGCAGGCCTTCTGCCTCAGCCTCTGGAGGGTTGGGATTACAGGCATGCATGACTATGCCTGGCAACATTCAAACTTTAAATGAGTATTACAGTAAAGACAGTGCTATTGATCCCCTTCTCCTTCCCAGTACTTCTCTGTGTGAACACAGCAGCTCTAGAGAACTCTTTCCTGAGTATCTTTATGAGATGTGATCAAAAATACTATGAGTGCTGCTGCCAAGTGCTGTGAAACAGAAAGGCAGGCTCCTCTAAACATAGTTCTGTGACCTCCTCCATCTTATTCACTGGACCTGGCACTGTGCAACTCCTGGCTCTTCCCCAAGTCAACATGACTGTGAAAGCTAAACATTAGAGCCAGGCGTGGTGGCTCACACCTGTAATCCCAGCACTCAGGATGCAGAGGCAGGAGGATTTCTGTATGTTCAGGGGTTTTAGAGATAACCTGGACTACATAGTGAGTTCAAGGTCAGCCTAAACTATAATTCAAGACCCTGTCTCAAAAAAAAACCAAAAACCAAAACAAAACAAAACAAAAGCTAAATATTCGAATTGATTCAGGACAACAGAGCAGCCAGGACAGTACAAATGAAGACACTCAGGAAAGAGAATTCCAGAACTTCCACAGAAAGTGGCAGGAACCTTGTGATGAGTATGTTCAAAGCCAGGGGAAGGATTTAAAGAAAGTTAGTGACAGTGTGTCTATTGTAATGAAATATTTTAATTGTATGTATTGACCATATTTTTCAATCACACCTTGTACATTGAGTTGTCTTTAGGAAAAAAACTATTGAAATCACTTCTGAAAGAGACTTTAAGGGGGACTGGGGATTTAGCTCAGTGGTTCCGGCGCCTGTCTTACAAGCTCAAGGACCCGGGTTCGATCCCCAGTAACCACATACAATACTGGGTGTAGAGACTCACGCCCAGCAGCAACCAGTACCACATACCACAGTGCCAGGCGTAGTGGCTGGCACCTGTAATCCCAGCACTTGGGAGGCAGAGGCAGGAGGATTGCTGTGATGTGAGTTTGAGGCTGAGCTCAGGGCCAGCCTGAACTACAAGGCAAAACCCTGTCTCAAAAAAAAAAAAAAAGATTTTAAGGGAACCCAAGTAGCCATACAAGTTCCTTGGGAGGCCCCTTGCGAGGTAGTGAGCTGCCTGGCCCTGTGACAGAAGCCCCAAGGCATCAGTTTATATTGAGGAAAAGCTTATTTCAGTGCCTGGCTCCAGAATTTTCTACCCATGGCCTGTTGTCCCTGTTGCTTAGGGACTGTGGCTGTGCAGCACATGACATGGTAGCTGAGAGATAAGGAAAGACAGGCATCAGAGTCACACTGTACCTGCTGGAGGCATGTGTCCAGAGACCTAACTTCCTCTCACTAGGCCTCACCTCCAATACCACCACAGGCTGGGGAATCAGACTTTACACAGGGCTTCAGGGCATGTAAGTTAACCACAGCAACCTGAAAAGAACCTGGTCCTTCTGGCAGCAGGAGGTTCTCAAGGCAGTGACCCTGGGGCTGTTACTGCACAGCAGAGCCTGTGAGAGATCCCCTTCTGTCTGCATCTTTGCTCTGTGTGAGGCTATAAGGCAGGCTTGGCTGCCTCTGGGCAGGAGATCTGGGAAGCCGTGAGGGTCCTGAAAGGTCCTTTCCCCAGACCCCCGGTGCCTTGCATTAGGTTGAGGCCTTGTGTCCATGCCTGGCATGGGCTGGCTAGCCTGCAGGCACTGTAGGTCTGGATGTGTGTGAGGCACTCAGAGCCCAGTAGGTCCCCAGACACCTCTGCCCTTTCCTCCCCCCAATGCTGACAGTCCTGCTGGTGTTAGAAAGTTCACCTGGTGTGTTTGCACTGGGCACATGTTGTTCAGCTCCTTCTTCAAGTCCTGGCAGCATCTTCCTGTTGGCTTCTCTCAGTGAACCCCAGGGTCAGCAGGGAGAAGAAGGCACCTGGCCCTCCATGTCGCTGCGGTGCCCCAGCCTGACCTCCAACCCCTTCCTGCTCTGCAGTTCTGGCCAGAGTGATGAGGCTTCAGCGCCTTTATCTGTAGCAACCACTTTGGCACTCCAAGCAGCACAGAGTCAGTTTGTAGTATGCTTGCATCTGGTAGCACTTGACTGTCTCTGCCACCGGTCTACTTACCACTGGGTAAGTAGACAGCTTACCACTTACCGGTCTACTTACCACTGTGGTAAGTTACACAGCTATGAAGCTGGGTAACAGTGCCCCATAGGATCACGCCTAGGCATGCAATCCATAAACAGTCATATGGCAGTGTTTCTAGGCAGAGGAGGCTGCACATCCCCCAACAGAAGAGCCTTTCTCCCCCAGTTTCCTGCACTGTCCCCGGAGTTGGGTCCTTGTGTCTCCATCAGGGAATGTGTTTCTTCGAGCCCAGCAGCTTCATTCTCCACCACAGCCCCTCTCAGTTCCAGGAGGCCCCTGGCTGATGGTGGCACCGTGGTTTTCCTCCTTCCCTCCCTCCCTTTCATCCTCATCTCTGTTTCAGCCAAGGATGGGAAGGAGTTGGTTAGCCCTTGTTTGTCTCCTGGGTTCAGAGGCGAGTGGGAGCATGCAGAAATAACATACAGAATCTCAGGACAAAAGGCAGGTGAGTGAGTCGCTGCCCATCTGTGGCCCACAAGGGTCAGCATGGCAGCCTGCTGGCCCCTGTGCTTTCCATACACCTGTCCGGAAGCAACAGCATAGATGGCCCATACTTGCTGTGAGAGCCCTGGACTGGAGCTGCTGCTACCACTTCCCTCTGCAGGCCAGGGCTCCCATAGGATGGCCCTGAGCACCTGGTACTGGAGGGCCGCGGCCACAGCCTAGCTGCAGTGAGAGGCCAGGCTCGTGCAGGAAGGGTGCTGCCCCCATCATAGCCACTGCCCAGCCCTCTGCCTACCTATGCCAGGCCATTTGCCCCTCTGGGTTTCTTCCCAAAAGAGGATCAAAATATGGTCCTCAGGCTGGACACAAAGCACAAAGGTGTCCACCTCCAGGGACTGGATGGCTCCTTCTAATTGAGGGCCTTAGCAGGACAGCAGAGAGCATGATAGCACACATGTGAGAAGGTGCAGGAGGGGCTGAGGTGCCACTCTGGAAGGGGAAGCCTATGGGTGACAGCTGTGGCCAGGATGGAGGAGCAGAGCCAGCTGTCCAGGGGTTCCCAGGGCTAGAGAAGCCCATGCCGGGCTCTACAGCAATGAGAGGGATACCAGGGTCCAGGCAGGTGTGGCACTGGTCCAGGGGGCACTAAGAAGGGCGGGGATGGCTGACCGGTGAGGCGAAGCATGGGCAGAGCCTCTTGCAGGTGTCCACAGCAGTTGCCTGACCTCTGCAGCCTGTTAACCTCCGGGCCTGCATCCAGTCTCCAGCCACACGGTGACTCAGGAGGGAGCTAGGCTTCTGCTGGTGGCTGCTACATCCACATTGGCCTCATCTGCCCCTGACCCGGCTCTGGGCTTTTCCCCCTGTCGACACTCACAGACACTCAGGCTCCAGAAGTTTCCTGAGTGGTGGGTCTGTGGCACTGGTCCACCTGTGTTCATGCATGTGCTTCTCCCTGCAGGGCGCCTCCATGAGCTGTGTACCAGCAGGGTGTCTGAAGTCCTCCGTAACAAGGTGCACAGGGCAGAGGAGGCAGGGCGCGTGGACTTCTATGCCTTCTCTTACTACTATGACCTGGCAGCCACTGTGGGTCTCATAGGTGAGGGTGGCTGATGGGGCCCACAACAGGGCTGTGGCAGGTAGAGGTAGAGACAGGCAGCCCCATATCAGAGGACTGAGCCCCCTTTCCACAGACAAACTAGCTCTTGGTGCCACTTAACAGGGCCACAATCCCAAGTCATGGACAGTCACCTAGGGCTGACTCTGTCTCATTGTTAGGCAGATCTGGCTGAGCCAACCCAGGCTCCCCCTATCAGGACTTCTTGCTCTTCTGTTCAGCCAGTGGTAACTTCATGCTGCCTATCCTCCTCAACATAGGCCAGGGCTGGTGGAGCGAAGCTTAGAATTTCAGATTGTATGGACACTGTACTAGAGTTGCAGGCATTTTAGGGTTGAAGACTAGAACTTTCTAATTAAGTTGAAAATATCAGAAAGCATTGCTGACTGTGAAGTCGAAAGCACTGAGGCTTTGGATGAGAGCTCCCAGAAGAAACGGATGTGCCACTCTAGCCTTGGGAGCTAACCCCCTACACTGTCTGCCCTGGCTGCATTGACCAGGGCCAGCCTGCAGGAGCTGCCCCGGCCAGGCCGGGCTTGGGTCAGCTCAGCCTGCAGGGCTTGGGCTGGGCAGAGTGCTCCTTCCTCTCCCCACCAGGGTTAGCTCTGGAGACTAGCTATTCAGAAAGCCATTGGGCTGCCTGCCAGTCATGTTGGGCTCTGAAAGAGCAATGTGAGGGGCCTCAGCACCCCAGTGCCCTCCTGGGCCAGCCTAACCCCTGATAGGGCAGATCGTTCTCTTTCAGAATTTTTTTCTCCACAGTTGGGAAATTGATACTAGAATGCTAGCCAAGCCAGGCATGGTTGCACATGCCTAGAATCCCAGCATGCAAGAGAGGAGGCGGGAGAATTGCCGAGTTTGAGACCAGCCTGTGCCACATAATGAAACCTTGTCTCACGAACAAAATGGTATTAGGCAAGTGTACTGGTGCATGCCATAGTCCCAGCTCCTCTGCAGGGTGAGGTAGGAGGATTGTGAGTTAGAGGCCAGACTGGGAAACTTAGCAAGATCCTGTCTCAAAATTTAAAAGGATTTGTGCTGGGCATGGTGGTACACGCCTGTAATTCCAGCACTTAGGAGACTGAGGCAGAAGGATCACCATGAGTTCAAGGCCAGTTTGGATTACATAGCAAGACTCTGACTCAAAAAAACCAAATAAATAAATGAAAATAAAAAAGCCTGGAGATGTAGCTTCATGCTAGAATGCTTGTCATGTGCAAGGATGTAGATTCACCTGCTAGCACTACAAGAAAAAAGAAAATATGGTCAAGGATTGGATCCCACTCAGTACGAAGGTGTTTGTTTAGCATCAGGCCTTAGTTTGATCCCCTTGCACCACTAGGAAGAGCAGATCTGTCTGTCTTAAGGGCCAGCACCCCTGCTGTGGGGCCCCAGCCAGCTCCAGATCACACCAGGCCACAACTGCATCTTGTCCCACAGATGCAGAGAAGGGAGGCAGCATCACAGTCGAGGACTTCGAGATCTCGGCTAAATATGGTAAGCGAGGTGTGCGTTCCGGGGCCAGAGACACCCACGGGGCTGTGGCAGGTGCTGGCCCAGGGGCCCTCAGTCCAGCTCCTGTTGTCACCCAGAATAGCATACAGAGGTGTGCAAGGGTGCAGCCAAAGAGCCTCGATCTCCATGGGGCCCACACCCGCCTTCCAGGGCTCATTGTCCTCCCTGATGATAGGGAACAAACTGTTGGTTCTTCACCTTTGTACCCTTATGTGGGCAACCTTAGGAGTGACTTCCTGAAATGTCTCAGCATGTCCATGCTGGTGATCATGCAGATGAAGCAGGCCTGCACACACAGACCAGGCTGTGGGGTGACACATTGTACCCTGCTTGCACTGGTTTACCTGATTCCCCTCTCCCCTCCACACCCTGTCCAGGTCTTGTCCCACCACACCCCACCAGGTACTTTCCCAGCATCCAGCTCAGAGCATTAGACTACATTCACTTCTGTACAAGCAGCGCCCCAGCTCCTGCTGGTGCCATAGTGTCTTCCTTAAGCTCTCATGTGCCTCCGGGGATAGGACCCTGGAGATCCATGGTATTGCCACAGAGGAAGGGGACTGCTCTCAGCTAGCCAGGATGGAGGAGTCAGATCACAGTCATGGTGCCTAGGTGTGGCCTGGGAGTGTGGCTGTCCGCTGAGCAAGACAAGTGTGTAGGCCTCTGTGGGTCCTGGAAGAGGGAGGAGCTGAGCAGGTACCCAAGGGGGTGATACAGGGGTCTAGTCCAGAAACTGACTGGGACTGGCATCCCCAGTGTGCCGGACGCTGGGCGCCCAAGTCCACCGCAGCCCCTTCCTCTGCATGGACCTCACCTACATCAGCCTACTGCTCCGCGAGTTCGGCTTTCCTGGGGACAAAGTGCTGAAGGTAGGGCTGTCTCGGGGACACTGTGTTTTTCCTGTGGAGTGGAACATGGGCAGATGGGCCCTGGTGACCCTGCTTGAAACCCTGAGCTGCCCTCCGCCACCCAAGCAGGCCCAACCTCTCTATCCTGAGCACGAAGGTCCTCTTTGCCTCTCCTTTTGTCTTTCAAGCTGACTCGGAAGATTGACAATGTGGAGACCAGCTGGGCTCTGGGGGCCATTTTCCACTACATCGATGCCCTGAACAGACGGAAGAGTCCAGCCTTGTAGCAGCCAAGCCCCAACCAGCCCCAGGCCGTATCCCCACAGACCCCTCCATCCGGACCGGACCCCATCCATCCTGTAGGAGTCCATGCCGCTTGTGCCTGTCCTGATGGAGCACAGGCCTGCAGGCCCCACCTCAGATGGTCAGGCTGGGCTGTGGCTCCAGAGGCTTCCACAGTCGTGGCTCCAGGTGGACGTGAGCCATGCATAGCCAATAGCACTCGCTGTGTCTGTCCTCCATCGTAGGGCATTGCTGCCAGTGTGTGTGTCCCTGTGTGTGAATCTCTCATTCCCCAGTCCCCTCTATTCTCCCAAGGGTTCAGAGGTCGCACAGGACCCTAGCTGCCCTGGGAGAGCAGAGTAGGAACGATGGCTTTTGGACAGCTTCTCCAGTGAAGTTCTCTTTATGCTGGAAATATGAAGCCACCTAGAGGTATGGGCCTAACTGGTAGGGGACACTGAGTGGGGGGGGGGCCCTCTCCATGGACCTATACTGGCTGCACAGTCCCCAGAGAGCAGAGCAAGATGGAACTCACTCTAGGAGCACTGCCAGCCCCACTGCCTGAGTGCCAAGTGCTGTGAGCCACATCTGAGCCCCTTTCTGACACCAGTGTGTGTCCCCATGAATGTACTGCACCGTGAGCCATGTGGGCCAGTGCATGCCCTGTGTGATCCTGGCTGCAGCCTCCCGAGTCTACCGAGGCTCCCTCAGTGAATGTACAGCTCTGGACCCATGTGCTCTGCCATGAATAAAGGTTCAGCACTCCCCACAAGTCCTCGGTGAGCGACTGCATTCATCTACTCACTGAAATTTTCAACCTGCTGGGCAGGGTGACAGATGGTAGTAGTGACTCCTGACATCATCACAGGCTCTGTGGAGGCCCAGGCTGTTTTAGGGTCTGCCCAGGGGACCCCTCTTTCGGAACTACCACCAGCCAGGGAAGACTGGGTACATCTCTGACTGTGGGACAGTTCACCTCATCAGACCACCCAGAGTCAGCAAGGGGCTGGCTTTAGTCTGCAGCAGACCCCACTGTAATAGGTAACAGCCTCCAGGGCTGAGCACCAGTGACAGAGGAGGAACCAGAATCCACTCTTTGCTTCCCAGAGCTAGAGCACAGGGGACACAGGATGATGACTTCACAGCAAACTGGGCATGAGTGACATCTGCACACTCAGCAGAGGTAGGGCCTCATCCTGCAGGAGAGGTCAGTGCCACTCAGACCAGAACTAACTCACCATCTACTATGCTCAGCTCAGCCACAGTCCGAGTTAAACCTCGGGGAGCTAACCTGGGGGTCAGTGTGTGACAGGCAGGCAAAGAGAGCAGGCAAGTTATTCTGTTGCCCTGGGAGCAAGGCCAGGAAGCTTGCTCCAAGGAGGCCACAGGTGTCCTCTCCCAGCACTGCATGCCCTCACCTTGCCAGGGTACCCACCAGCCCCTGTCCCTCTGCCAGACTGAGTGTCTGGCTGTTCAGAGGACTCCAGAGACAAAGCAACAAAGATGCATGAAGGTATAGTGAATTGATTTGATCCATTTAAAGTTCAGTGACCTCACCACGTCTGAACAAGTAAGCAATGGAAGCTTCCCAAATGAGCACCAAATAAGTCGTGGAATATTTTCAGGCCCAGTGCAATATGCAAGTCATTTCACTCTGAGTGTCTTTGATAATAAAGGAGGCTCTTGTTTTTAAAAATAGGTCTGCATGTGGTCATGGCACACTGAAAAGCCAGCAGGGGCCATGCACCCCAGGGGTGTGTACACCAGTATGCTTAGCCAGGGGTGCCCAGTACACCCCTTCTGATCCTGTGGGAATGGAGTGATGCTAGCTGCAGACCCAGCCTACTGGCCACTGCAGTACTGGTCCCTGGATGGCACCTACATAGTGCCACAGTTTTCATATGCAGCAATCTAATCCATTTTATAAAGAGCCAGTTGTGTTTCCTTCTCTGTGAAACATCTGTTCAGGTCCTTTCCCAATTCTTCTGTAGGATTATGTTCATTCTCTTACTTTGGGGGAGAGTGTTAAGGACCAAACTCAGGACCTTGCACTTTCCAGGCAGGTGCAGTGCCACTGAGCTACTACAGCCCTTGATCATTCTCTTACTGATTTTAAGAGATACTTATTTATTAAAGATACAATAAGGCTGGGGATTTAGCTCAGTGGTTCCAGCTGGCAAGCTCAAGGTCCTGAGTGCAAGCTCAATTCCCGGTACCACATACCATAATACCGTACACATCAGGGCCATGCGTGTAATTTCAGCACTTGGGAGGCAGAGGCAGGAAGATTGCTGTGAGTTTGAGGCTAGCCTGGGCTAAATAGTGAGTTCAGAGCTAGACTGAACTACAAAGCGAGACCCTATCTCAAAAAAGCTAAAAAAAAAAAAAAAAAAAAAAAAAAAAAAAAAAAAAAAAAAAAAAAAAAAAAAAAAAAAAAAAAAAAAAAGATACAATTAATAGATGCAGTAATAATGGTTTTTCCTTATGTATTGCTTTTTATGGTTTTTAATAACTAGTTTATTTAAATTTGTCAAATTTTATATTTTTGCACAAACTTTCTTTTGTGACTTCCACATTCTGTGTCATGAGCAGACTTTCTCACTGAGGTAGTTTTAAAAAGTAATCAGGGCTGGGTGTAGCTCAGTGGTAAAGCACTTGCCTACACACATACTCACACACACAAACTTAATAGATTTTAGTTTTTCATTGCTTTAAGAGTATGAGGCACTTGTTTTTAAATATCCTGCAGCATAAAAAATTGTTCCAGCAGACATTTGGTTTTCAGAACCATTTCTGGGTCACTGGGGGTACAGGTAATGTTCACTTTGGAGCGGTGCCATTTTGGTAAACTCCAGGGTGACGCTGGTGAGGCAGCTCCAGAAACAGATTGGAAAGAACCACACTTGTGTGTGCGATTTCAGGTACAGGTGTGTGCATCTAGAGACCCTGAAAAGAGAAATGTTGGAAACAACCGCCACTGATCGCCTGAGGGAAGCTGCTTTTGGGTGGACAGGAAGTAGACTGTCTTCACCTTCTGTACATGCGCCAGATCCTGGCCTCCATGTCTCTTGAAAGCTAAGACACGAGAAGGGAGCCACAGAGAACACAGTAAATATCACATCTGTCCAACACCTCTTTACACTTGTACATTCTTGGATCCATCCTGAAAATTGTCTTGAAATCCAAGGACAGTGGTGGCGTGAACAAGCCATGCCAGCACAGGCCAGGCTGGCTTCTGTCTTACCACAGTATCAGAACTGATTAACAGTAATTTGTGAGCTACATCAACTCCATTAGCCTCAACAGGCCAAGACTCGGTCCAGTAACCAGGGTGGCCACGTGAGGTCAGAGACTGGGCAGAGCTCTGAATCTAGTTGAGCCAAAGTGTGGGATAGAGAGCCACAGCTGTGGCCTATGGACCTTGTGACAGGTTCTCCAGGTGGTCTAATGAGATGACAAGGTTGTGTGGCCCTCCATCACCCTGGTGACAGGTATCCCTCCTTTGAAATGACTCAGGGGAGGGAGTCATATTGTTGTTGGTCTGTGTGACAGTGGCCTGGTTTTCTGGTATCCATTAGATAATGCCCTTGATTTAATTTGACAGATTTGCAGATGGCGGTTTTTTAGTAATGGAGCTGTTCATCTCTCAGTCTGTGCCTCATGACTGAGCTGTGCAGTTGGGAACTGTTTTCTAGATTATCTGTGTGTGCTGACTTCCAGTGGTTCTTGTCTTACACGTGGGTTGCCCAGTCTTTCTGCCCTGGGGCTTGCACTCCAAGTGGGAAGATGGCTGCTTTACAAGACCAAGTCACTCAGGAGAGGGCCCAGGCCCGAATCTGTGTCCCCCAGCAACCTGAACTCACTTGGGGCATGTGCAGCCTGCTCTGTGCAGGTAGTTTAGTGTGGCCCACGCTGCTGTACATGGGGAGCCCAAGAGCTCTGCGATGGTGTCTGGTGAGGGAAAAAGAGCGAAAAGACAGGGCATGCGCACTTGCAACCCCATTCTCCAGACAGCTCATGCACCTGAGAATGGCCTTCCCCTCCTAAGAGGGGACCTGGGCACTGTGCCTGAGGCTCCAGCTCCCAACAGCCAGGCACACTGGGGATTCTGTCTCCAGCACAGGGACACAGGGGACATGTTCCTCTCAGAGCCAAGTATGCATCTTAGAAACCTTTTCTCCAGCTTTAAGTTAAATGTCAGTGGCTTTCCTTGACAGTGCTTACTGTGCATGGTGTGGCTGGGCTATGTTCTGTGTGGTCTGTGATTGAGCCCAGCAGGGCTGGTGGGTGAAGAGACAGCCCGTTTACATTGGTCCACAGCGGAAAGGCCTTTCCTGGTCACAGGGCCACTGCAGTCATCAGCAGGGTGGCAGCATGCACGGTGGTCAGGAGAAATGATGCCCAGCCCAGGCCTCACTGCCACTTTGTCTTTCCCACAAACTTGGTTCTTCTCCCTGGTATTGATCAGGTGGGCAAAGGTTTCCATTTAGAGCTTCAGAACAGCCTTGTAAATCTGGATGTCAGCTGCGTGCCTTGCACAATGGGAAGAACTTGTTCCTTTATATAATATCTGTCTTGGGAAGCCTCTCAGGGATCAGAAGAGTCAGCACTTTGCCTTTTTTATTTTTGTGTTTCTAGGGCTGGAACCCAGGGTCTCCCTCGCGACAGCAAGTGCCAGAGCCAAGTTTCTGTGTCACAAAGCACAGGATAGATGGCACAGAACAGCCTCTGCCAGCCTGTGTGGTCCCTCCAGGCTTATGGGGGTCTCAGCAGAGGACCAAGTGGTTTGGCAAAAGAAAATGGCAAAGCTCAGAGACCTGCAAGGACTTGTTAAAGGAACAGGACGGTTAGGAATACAGGCCAAAGCTTTCCATTTTCTGTGGATTAGAACATTTCCAAGGAATTGTTTTCAGTTGACTGTTTTTGTTTCATCTTAGCAACAAGTGTTCTACTGCTGAGCTACACTCTCAGACCCAAACGGTTTTATAGTGACTCCATACGATGCAATATTATTTAGCCTTAACAAGGACAAGGTTCTGGAGCTGAGGGTGCAGCTCAATGGTACAGCATGCGTTTAGCATGCTCAAGGCCCTGGGCTCCATTCCAGCTCTACAAGATTATACATGAGTCAGTCAGAGACTCCCACAGTGGACGAGGCTAGACAACACAATAAAACCCCGCTCAGTAAACACCTACTCTTTGCAGTGCGCTGTATTGCTGTTTTCAACAGACCCGATGGGACCCTGGTGAAGCCGGAGGGAAAAGGATGTGTGCATGAAATGAGAAGCTGTTATAGGGAAAAGCCCAAATGGGCCAGGTATTTAGCTCAGTGCTGCCAGTGCCTGCATATAAGCACCAGGTCCCAAGTTCAATCCCCAGTACCAAAAAAAGAGCCCATAAAGGCCCCTAGGCTTGCATGTACAAATTCTGGAGTTCACACAGCTGGGCAGTACAGTATGAATTTCCTACCAGCTCTGCTGACTTTCTGGGTTATGATAACAGCTGCCTGAGTTACTTCCCCAGGGACCAAAGGCTGCTTTCCTAAAGTACTGACTTCTCACAGGCCCTGCAGATGTCTGCTGGTGACAAGTGAAATAAAATATTGGCATCTGTCATGTTGTATCTGTCCCCTTTGCCAGTGCAACCCATGGGTCAGATTCTACTCAGCTCTGCACATAGATACATTGATCATTTTAAAAACATTTTCTGCACTCAGCATGGTGCCACATACCTGTAATCCCAGTGCTTGGGAGGCTGAGGCAGCAGGTTTGCCACACGGTTGAGGCCAGCCAGGAATACACTGTGAGTTTAAGGGCACCCTGAACTACATAGTCAGACCCTAACTCAAAAAGCCAAAATTAAACAAACAAAACCATTTTGTCCAAGACCAATCCGGATTCGCTCGGTCTGCTGCTCAAGGGATTTGGTCTCTGTTTTCCTTTCTGTCTGTCTCCCCTCCTTTCTGCACCCTGCCCTTCCTTGGCAGAAAAAGCAGCCTGAACAACTGGCATCAGTCCAGCCTCTTCCTAGAGCCCAGTCCCACAAGGACATTGTATGCTAGACAGTGGTGATAAAGGACATTGCCTGTTTGGAGGTGGGGCGCAGCGAAGCTGGCTGGAGAAGTGGGCGAGATCTGTCAGTTACGAGATTCCAGGCCCATCTGTAGAACTTGTCTCTGCCTCTCATGAGATGTAGACACCATAACGAAGACCAGATGCCTTGAGGAGCTCACTGTCCTGACTTTCCACAGTAGCCCGCAGTGTTTCCCACCCAGATGAAGCAGGTACTTTCATTTTTGCATTTATTTTTTTTTTCTCGTTCCGTCCACATTCACTAGGCACAGCTGGTTCCTCCCATCACTACTGACCCCTTACTTTTCAAATAAATTTTTGGCACTACTCTTGGCTTGGCTTGTCCAGTTCTGTGTTGGGGCAAGAAGGATGAGCCATCTCCAAAGAAACTACCCGATAACAGTCCCAGATCCATGAAATTCCAAAGCCTCTCCATCAGGTTGACCATGTCCAAGTCTATCATGCAAACATTTTTGTGAACCGTCCTCTTTGTCCCCAAACTTTATCCTGCCTGAGCTATCCAATCAAAATCTGCTACTTTCTAGGACCGAGGATTTAGCTCAGTGGTTCCAGCGCCTTCCTTGCAAACGCAGGGGCCGGGGTCCAATCCCTGGTAACTACCTACAACAATGCCGGTCATGGCGACTCACGCCCACCAGCAACCAGAACCACATACCACAATGCTGGATGCGGTGGCTCACACCTGCAATCCCAGCATTCAGGAGGCAGAGGCAGGAGGATTACTGAGTTAAAGATAAGCCTGAACTACAAAGCAAGACCCTGTCTCAAAAAAACATCTGCTGCTTCCTTGTCCTGGGAGCAACTTGGCCCCTTTTGAGAAGAGAAGATGGCAAGTTTTAAACTAACAGCTTGAGAGAGATAGGCAGGCAGCTGCATCATTAGGGAGAAGTGGGGGAGTAAATCAGGCTGTCAGTGAATCAAGAGGCCTTGAGCTAAGGAGAGGAATGGAGTGAAATGGATGAGAAAGTGAAGCCAAGATAGCTGAGAGCTGACAGAGCTGACCCCAAATTTCATTATACTTCTTTTTCACACATTTCCCTAACAGAGTATCCACCCAGGGTGGGGCAAAACACATTGCCTAGCACATTTCTAAACCCTAGTCCTTTGTGAGATAAAACTTGTGAATAATCAAGGGTTTTCTTTGGGGACCCAATCAAAGTGGGACAGGCCTTTGATAGGTGCATCTCTGTCTGAGCAGCAGCCCTGCCACTGTCCCTTCCCTGTAAGACATTGAGTTTTATTGTTTTTGTTGTCATTTTGGTTTTTTGAGACAGGGTCTTGCTTTGTAGTTCAGGCTGACCCTGAATTTACTATGTAGTCAAGGCTAGCCTCAAAACTCATGGCAATTCTCCTGCCTCTGCCTCCCGAGTGCTGGGATAACAGGCATGAGCCACCACACCCAGCTCAGTTTTGTTTTCTATAATAAACTTCCCAATCAATGTTTCTTCCTGTGAGTTCCACTGTTGCCTGGGTTTTAATCACATCATCATTGAGGCAGGAGCTGTGGCAGCAGTGACACTTTCTCAGCCAGTTCTGACTCCCTTGAGCTGAAGAGAGTATATGACAGTGTATGACTTGGTCTCATTTCTAGCATGTCTGCTATCCAGTGTCAAGCCCTCTCATGTGAAGTGTCCAGAGAGACAGATGCACAGAGACAGGAGGAGGTGGGATGGAGTGGAGAGGCAGGCACAAGGATGCGTGACAATGAAAGGTTCTGTGTTTAAAATGGGTCGGTGGCTGCACTGCCCTGTCAATATGTCAGAAAGCATTGAACTGTGCGCTCTATTGGGGGCACTTTGCGGTATATGGGTTATATCTCAGTAAAGTGGCTTGAAAATTACTCGGAGCCGGGATACAGCTCAAGGCAGAGCACTTTTCCAGCCTGTGAGGGGCTCTGAGTTTTATCCCCAGCACATACACACATCATACACACACCACAACACAAAGGCTACAGTTAGCAAGTCTCCCTTAACCGGTTCTCTCCTTTGCCCTCCTTGGAGAGTGTGCGGTCCCTTCTTACTCTTTCAGTCCCTGGACTCTCGGCCTGGTTGTGTCTGACCCAGGTCTGTGGGTTCCTCCCTGTAGGACCCCAGGGCCCAGCAGTTCCTTTCCTGCCAGTGAAGCATAGTGATCCCTGATGGGGGTGCAGTTGTTCACTTCCTGCCCCCACCCAGCAGGCACCCTCGAGCCTCTTCTGTTTTCTGTCAGGCCCCACCTAAACCAAACAGTGTGGACTGGCAGCTGCAGAGCAACAGGCTTTGGCAAGAAGCCCTGGCCGTGCTCTCCCAGGAGCCTGCAGGGCTCACAGCCTCCCCTGGACCTCCTCCCACTTGAATCTCAGGAGGGGCCCGCCTCCAGTGCTGCTCTGGATAGATTAAATTTTTGTAAAGACCGTTTTTTATTGAGATATCATTTTCATATGGTAAAGTGCATAGCTCTTAAATGTCTTGTTGAAATCACCCTGGCAAATACACAGACCTAAAATCTTTTTAGGAGCTGGGCGTGATGGTATACACCTGTGACCTCAGCCCTTGGGGGTTTGAAGCAGGAGGATCACCGGAAAGTTCAAGGGCAGCCTTGTCTATAGAGTGAGTTCCAGGCTGGCCTGCACTGTAACACGAGACTCTGTCTCAGAAAACCAAAACCAAAACAAAACAAAAAGAACACGCATTCTTGGAGGTGTCCTCTAACTTGGGTGATCTAAAAAGCTTTGTTTTGTATAAAGTATCTAGAATCCTTTTGACTGTTTCTTCACTTGCAGATCTGGATGCTGCCTTTTTTTTTTTTTTTTTTCTGAAATAGGGTCTCACTACATAGTCCAGGCTGGCCTGAAACTTGCTGTGAGTTTCCTGCTTCAGCCTCCCAAGTGCTGAGATCACAGAGAGGCCATCAGCATGCTTGGCCAAAGCAATGGTTTCTGCTGGGCATTTCTTGTGCGGTTGCAGGGGAAGTGTCTTCAGCTTTTGTGAATATTGTGTTTCTCAAGTACTTATACCAAGTTGTAAGGACTCAGTTAATACAGAAACCAAAGAGGTTGAGGCTCAGGGGACCCCCTCCCCAGTGATACTGGGGTTCAGATGAGTTTGGGGCCACTCCACAGATAGCCCAGCAACTCCAGCGTATATGTGGTCACATCTGACAACACTGGGCTGGCGTCTAGTGTTTGAAAGGCAATGACCTGTGATCTCAGCATTCTGGAATCCGAGACAGCAGAATCAACTCCAGTTCGATGCCAATGCCAGTCCTTACATTTGCAACGATGCCAATGCCAGTCCTTACATTTGCAACCGGAGCTGGAAGTAGGGAGCTATCACCCTGCTAACCACAGAGCAAAAGGAAGGAGACTGCTGGGGACATAGACTGGAGACCCCAGGAGTTTATGTGTATTCATCAAAAGTAAGAGGAACCAAAAGCATAAAGCCACATAGTGCGTTCAATGAATAGTGAGACCCTGTGTCAAAAGTAAGTAAATAGGCTGGAGATGTAACTCAGTGATGGTGCACTGGGTGTTTGACCTCCAATACTGCACAAGATATCTTTACAGAAGAGGAACGATTATGAAAAGCCAGTTAGCCTATGTCTGGGCTCAGCTGGTCTTCCCCGACGCCAAGGTGAGATGGCCTAGCCAGGTCACAACTGAGTTTCCAGCTGTCAGAACAGACCTTGGTCCAGAGGAGCAGACGTCCAGAAGCCCCGCCCCACAAGTCCTCGCCTTCCAGGAGGCCCCGCCCCCACATGCCCAGTGGGCCGCCCGGATTTCTCGAAGACCAGTCCCTCTCAAAAACCCCGCCCATACAGCGCTTTACTCTAAAGACCCGGCCCTCTCTGAGGCCCCAATCCTTTTCCCGAGCCCGTCCTGTGGCCCCGCCCTCGAGGTGCCCCCAACGCACCCCCGGAGGCCCCGCCCCCCACTCCCGCCCCTGCACCACGCAGGCGCGCTCGGAGCCGGCCAGCGCTGCAGTCTAGCTGTAGCCTCATCCTAAGTCTCCTGCCATCCTACACCCGTGCCTGTCCTACCCCGATCGGCACGATGGCAAAGCCGCTGACAGACAGCGAGAGGCGGAAGCAGATCAGCGTTCGCGGTCTGGCTGGACTGGGCGACGTGGCTGAGGTGCGGAAGAGCTTCAACCGGCACCTGCACTTCACGCTGGTCAAGGACCGCAATGTGGCCACTCCGCGCGACTACTTCTTCGCGCTGGCGCACACGGTGCGCGACCACCTGGTGGGCCGCTGGATCCGCACGCAGCAGCACTACTACGAGCGCGACCCAAAGGTGAGGCGGGTTCGGCGGACTGCGAAGCTCTGGACCGCCCGACCAGACTCGAGCGCGGCACCGATCCTAGCAGGGTCCCGACCCCGACCCCTCTCCAGAACCCCTGGGACCCGCGCGCGTCAGATCTGAGGGCAGTGGCCCTGCTCCCGCCTCCCTGATCCTCCGCGTCCCCACCGCCTCGCTTGTTCCCCGCCCCTCACTCCTCCCCGCATCCCCCCCTAACCCCTCTCCGTTTCCTCCCCTCCACAATGGCCCCGCAGCCCTTCCATAGCCCCAATCCCTCAGCTAGCTGTGATCTCCCAACCCCCGAGGCGCTGGCTGAGCAGGGTCGGAGTCTTGGGCCCCCCACAGCGCCACAGACCCCGCCCTCGACTCCGTCTGGCTTCCCGCCCCTCCCTCCCTGGAGGCGGCCGCGAGTCGGGGCTCCCGCCTTCCCTCCCTCTCCCCACCCTTTTGTTTTCTGCAGCAGGAGCGGGAGAAACGGGCCTGGAACCTGGCCCGGCGTTTTTATGGGTTGAAAAGGATGAGATGAGACATCGGGGGACTTTGGCACTTTATTTGGCGAAGCCAATTAGAGAAATTTCGGCCCGCCTGCGGTGGGAGGGGCCCTGTGATAGAGAAATCACAGATTGTTTTACCTGTTACTTTTTACATTTTGCAGAAATTCTCTTGCAGTAGAAAAATACAAAAATATTTTAAACTCACTGATGATCCTCATTATTAACCTCCTTAAACTGAAGGCTTGTGCTCTTCCAGATTTGCACCCACAAGTACACAAACGTGGAAAAGGAAGGGAAGAGAAAGATGAGAGTACGTTGAGCTGGAGATGTAGCTTGGTGCTACAGGGCCTGGGTTCTACCTCAAGACCTGAAAGACAAAATGTTGGCCAATTATGTGTTTTTTCTGTTTCACTCAAACATTTTTAAAATTTTCACTCAGTTTTCCAAGGCTGTCAATTTGTACTTCAGGGTTTTCAGCTTGCTGGGTGCGTTGGAGTCTTGGACAGCCTCAGAGGGCCTGTGTGGTGTTTGTCCTTACCGGTGGAGTTTTGTCTTGGTCACAGTGCGGTGTGGGGACACTGAAGAGACATCCTTGCAAGCCTGAGGCCAGTTTGCAGAAATGTCATTGATGGTGTTTTAGAGTGTTTTTGTTGGGTGTTATGATACCTTTAACATTGCTATGGATGAGATGGATTGCTTTTCAAACTCATTTCTGGAGCGCTCTTTTTTTCCCTAAAATAAAGACAATAAACAGAACAAGATTTGTTAGGTGCCAGTTGGGCCTATTTGTGTTTAGTATGCAGGACAGCTCAGGAGGAAGGCAACGGATGACTAAAGCAGGTTGTTACAAGGAGGGCTTGGAATGGCTGCCAGAGAGCTGGCAGGAGGCAGCGCCCCAGGATTCCCCACCAGTGGGGGAGCTCCGACAGACAACCTTACTTGTATTGTTCTGCCTTTGGGGCAGCGGTGACAGGGCCTTTCTCCGGAGCTGGAGAGCACCTCAGAGGTCCTATTAGCCGGTTGAGTTAGGGCTATGCGGGAGATGGCGGAAATGGAAATGACCTTCACAGCCGACTTGGTCCCGCCAACAGAGCAGGTTTTCTGTTGCTTTCTAACCAAGTGTCTGTAGGTGGAAACCTATCTCTTTTAAAGAAACCACAGCCTATAAATGGAGCCTGTTTACTTGTTCAGGATAGGAAGGCCGTATGAGAGTGGAACGTTTGCTTTTAAGTGCTTCTGTGACTAATTAATGATGAAAATAAGATTGTCCTCTCCTCTGCAAAACTTTAATGGTAACGGACTGGAGAGAAGACCAGAGCTTTTGAATAGAGGTGGCTTCAGGAAAGGAGCTGCAGTTTGACCCCAGGCTAAGAATGGCTCAGGATTGTGGGGCAGCTCCAGACAGTGTGCTCCTGTGCATAGCGTACACAGCTTTTATTTACTTGTATCTTAAAAATATGGAAGTGCTATGATTCCTGGAGAAAACATTAGAAAACACAAGGAAGCCAGGAAAAAGCTGTTATCTCACTACCCAGGGATAGCATCGTAATTCTATAAATACTTGTGCTCTGTGGCTTGTTTTAAAATTCTGGTAGAAACACTTGTTTTATTACACAGAATAGTATTGTGCTGAGTCCATTGTTTCATAACTCTTTAGCACTTTATTTTTAGAAAGAGCAGAAACAATACAAACTTGCAGTGCTCATAGGAAGAGTTCCCAAGTAACCTCCTTGTAAGTCAGCAAGTCACAGAATCTGGCCAGGATGGAGAGGTTTGTGCCCAGCATGAGGCAGCACTTAGCTGTTAGATGTTTATAGTTCTCTGAACCCACCCCCCACCCCCGACGCCGTGAGGTCAAGAGGGAGGCACAGCCTGATTTCTAGCATGGACTGGAAGTGCTGGATGGTGAGGAAGGGCCAGATGCAAGCCAGGCCGCTTTTACATTTTTGTTTTTAGGTGCCGAGCTGGAGCCCAGGGCCTTGCCGTGTAGGTCGCCTGTGGAAAGCAGTTGCTCCCCTGGGCCGAGTTCCCAACCACAGACTCCTGGACCTGGTTTTACTGCTCATCTTTTTGCATTTGAGACAGGATCTCATTGTGCAGTTGAGGCTGTTCCTCTGAACTCACTGTGTAGCCCAGGGTGGCCATGAACCTGCAGTGATCCTCTGGCCTTGGGACTTACTGAGTTCTAGGACCACCGATGTCCACTACCACATTTGCACAATTTTAAATATTCCTAATAATATAATCACTGTGAGTTTGATTTGTTTTACTCCAGGCTGTACTCAGGAGTTACAGGGAGATAATCGGAGCTGGAGTCTGGTTCTGCCAGGGGTAAGCCAGCTGCCGTATCTGCTTGAGGTCCGATGCGTCCCCGCATCCCTGGCTCTTCATTCCAGTCCAAACACTGTTCAGAGTCCACAGGCTGGATGGGACTGGCCCGGCCCGGGATGGGTGACCTTGCACCCTGCAAAGGCAGTGGTGTTTTTATAAAGCTGCTCTGCCCTCCACAAACATGGAGACCTGCAGAGGCAGCACTGAGCCTTGAAGTAGCTGGGACATAGGTAGGTGCCACCTTGGGGGCAAGTCTGGTCCACTTTTAATGAAACCTCCTGGGATTCATGGGAGACAGACAGACCCTGTGTCTGCAGCGGCCCTCTGGGCTGTGCTTCTTCAGTTACCTGTGGTCTGAGTTTTCAATGACCAGTAGAGGTTTTTATATGCCTTGCTGTTAGGAATTCTGTAACGAAGTCGTGCCGAGCGCCTTTTGCCTGGGATTTGAGCCCATCCTTTGCCCAGCGCATCCGAGTTGCACACACTGCCTGGGCTACTGTCCCTCAGTGAGCATCCTAGTCACCAAGCCATCGGTTATAGCACACAGCTGTTGTGGTTCTATGAAATGGCAGTTTTTGGTGAAAAGATAAAGCTGCTGACTTCATAAGGAAAGAAAAGTTACGTGCTGAGGTTGCTGAGATTACAGGACAGTAAGATCTAGTGAGAGGCCACATTCACAGTGTATTGGTATTTGTCATTATTAGATAGCAGTATTTTCCTTGTGTTGTTAATTTCTTACTGTGTCTAGCTTATAAATTGAGCTTTATTTATATATCTATGAAAAGCATATGTATACTGGTCTGTATAGGTCTGGCCGATACAGAACAAAGCCAACATGGAGTTCCCACTGCTGATCACCCTTCTCCTGTCCATAAGCCCCATGTCTTGCCACAACCCCTTTACCTCACCATTCTGTCACACGTGAGCCCACTTGTATGTTATATACTGTGAAACAGAAAATACTCAAAGCGAAATGGGGTGAAGAGGTAAATAACAAGGGGAAAAATAATGAGATTATAACAAAAAAGAAAGGAAACAAAGCCTATGTATATCACGGGTGGGGGTGGTAGGATGGGTAAGGGCATGAGAAACAATGAGAATTAAGTTGTGTCATATACTGGTACAAATTCTCATTGCTGAGTGCAATCATGATGTGAATATATAATGTACCAATAAAGATTTCAATTTAAAAAAATTAATAATATTTCACACACACGCACACACAAAAAAGAAAGAAAATTACATGGTGCTCTCCCCCCCGACCAGTCCCCTGCCTGCGCTGTCCCAGCAGCTGCTCCTCTGTCTTCACAGCAGTCTGGCTGGTACCTCTCCCCAGGACAGCCCTGCTGCAGAAATCTGACTCAGCCTATTTTATTTTCTATCATATACAAGTTGACTGTCCCTATCTTCAAACCAGAAGTTTCTCAGATTCAGAGTTTTAGGATTTTGGAATATTTGCTACGACACTCTTCATCTGGCACCTCAGCCTGTGGAATTTTGTACCATCGTGGTTCTGGACAGCCTCAGGGGATCTTGGATGTGTCCTCTCTGATAGAGGTTACTGTGTAGGAGGAAGGAGTTACCTGAGCACTTAGGGCTTGATTGTGCAGGTTCCAGCCGCACTCGGTGTTTTCCCAAGAGCTATTCCGTGCTAGTCAGGACCATGGCCACCTTTGTGGGTGGGAGATGGCCCACTGTGGAAACCCCGTAGCACAGGAAGTGGGTTCAAGTGCAGTATAAACACATGCTGAGATGTGGAGCCCTTGGGAAGCCATGGGCCAGGAGTCAATGCAGCAGTACTCTGGCTGCACTGAGGCCTTGGGAAACACCACAGTGCATTTTGGTGGCTTAATCTGGATTTGGAGAGTAATTTAGAAGCCAAGCACTCAGATGACCAAAAATGAAAAAACAGGCAATGTATTAGAGGGCAATCAATTCTCAGAATGCCTAAAAAGGGTGACAATCTTTATGCAAAGACTAAAGGAAAAGGGATAGCGGAGAGGTGGGGGGGTGTTTAGGTCAGTGGTTCCCTAGCCTGCCTTGCAAACCCAAGGTCCTGAGTTCAATCCAGTAACCACATACAACAATGCCGGACGTGGTGACACACCTGTGTAATCCCAGCACTCAGGAGGATTGCCGAGTTCGAGGCTGAGATCAGGACCAGCCTGAACTACAAAGCGAGACTCTGTCTCAACAAACAAACAAACAAAAAAAAGACAATGGAGACTCGCATAATTTCAAAGTACATGAGTTGGGAGATCAGTGCCTCAGTAAGCAAAGACAAAACACGCAGAACTCACCATTATTTATTGGGTAGACATAATCATTGGCAGGAACATCAGGTGATTTAAGGAGATAGGTAATCCTATCCTGATGAAAATTTTGTGATGAGGAGGATTTTAGAATCTTGGTGGGTGAGAGCTCCCTTACAATAGTAGGTAGACACAAAGCAAGCTAATAAAGAGGCTGTCCTTAGGTGAAATCTTTTTCTCCTTTTTATTACTGATATAGGAGAATAAATTTAACTTCCAAGCCTGCTAGATATACAAAACAAGAGTTCGAGTGTTCTCTAAAATCAAAGAATGAATGCTAGGGACATCAGAGGCTAAGAGTAGGAAAAATTTATTGAGCCAAAGATAACTTGTAAGAGAGACAGAAGGGGGACTGGGCTGCCCTCCGACCTTCTTCTTAAAGGTGTTCTATGAGACAAAACCACAAGTTGAGGTGGGGTCACCATGGGACAAAACTATAGTCAGCTAGTAATATTACAAGTACAGTCACATAGGTAATATTGGTCTGATGAGAAATCACAAAATGGACAGAATTTTGATCCACCAGTAAGATTACAACAAGTGTAGTCACTTAGGTAGCATTGATTAAATGCGGATCCAGTAGAGAAGCAAGTGATAGCAAGTGTAGGGGGATTTTCCAGTCTGGGGTCTTTCCAGGAGAGGTGGGTGAGGTCTTGCTCCCCTCCCCAGGTGATTGGCACCTATTTAGAATATCCGTCATTGCCATTCATCCTTGGGGATGTGGTAGTTGCTCTTTGGCAATCCTGGCCTTCAGTGAGTATGTCTTGATAGTCTGTCCTCCGAGATATCCTCAGCTGAATCCCCATTTTGTTTCTGTCCTGAGGTGTTCCACTCTGTGTGTACACTGTATAATGAGGCCATTTGGTTTTCCCTTCCGTGTGACATTCAAACTCCTGGCTGTTTGCCATGTTCGGCACACCGTCCTATCCTAGGTAGCCTGGGCGTGTGCTGTTTACACAGTTTGCAGCTTTCATGTCTTCTGTTGGGTCCTCTATAACCCTGTGTTGTTCTTTGACAATGTGGAGAAATGTGTCAACTCGCTTCTTCTGCTCTCGATAAGTGCTGTCTGGCCTGCTGTGTTCCTTGCTCTGTCCTTATTCTGGTTTTAAGATGTAGACCAGGCCTACATCTGCTGGCTCACCACCCCTTGAGGTGGATGGAATTCTTTGGGAGCCAGCTGTTTACAGCTGGATGGTGGCCCGGGCAGATCTGATGTGCATTTCCCTAATGATCAGCTGTGCAGGGTGTTGTATTCATTTTGTTTAGTTTTTGAGATAGGGCCTCACACTATAGCCAGTCCTTCTTGCCGAAGCCTCCCATAAGTGGCGGGCCTACAGCCTGTGTCACCACGCCTAGTGACCATTTGCATTTTTGAGAGGAGAAATATCTGCTCAGGTCATCTGTGTTGGGTGGTTCCTAGGGATTGTTACTAGGGTGTTGCTGCGGTCTGCATAGACCTACATCCTCAGCCCTTTTCTTATTGTAACTTTTTTTGTCGTTGTCTATTTGGCATCTCCCAGGCCACGTTCTTATTCCCAAGCACAGTGTTTTCTGATTAATGACATTTCAGAGGACAAAGGCAATTGTGTTCCTTCCAGGCAGATCCATCCTGAGAGGAAGGGGCTTGAGAAAGCTGCTCTCTGTGCTGGGAGGGGAGAATGGGAAGCCTCTCAGCACCCACCCAGGCCCAGGGTGCTATGCACAGTTGCCCTGAGTAAAGCATCCCGCGTGGAACTGCTGGCCTTTCCACCAACCCTAGCCAGCACTGTCACATGCCTGGGGGCACAGGGCTTCCACCCAGCCACCAGCATCTGCACGGTTCTCGTGTGTCCTAGGAATGGTGTCTGGGGCCTCCGTCTTTTTGAGTCTTAGAGTGTGGGCTGGCCTCAAATTTTTGGGCTCCAGTAATTGTCTTGAATCACCTCCAAGTGCTGGGACCCCAGGTCCACACACCACAGTTAATTTGGAAATACTCTCCATGCAAGGCCAGGCTGCGCTCATCCACCCGAGGCTGCCCGGTCTCCCTGACGGGGGGTGAGGGTCCTGCAGGCACCTGTCCCATGGGGCTGCACTCTGGTGCTTCTGCATGTTGGTGCATGGACGTGACGTCTGAGTCTCTCTCTCCTCTGCAGCGCATATACTACCTATCCCTGGAGTTCTACATGGGCCGCACGCTGCAGAACACCATGGTGAACCTGGGCCTGCAGAACGCATGTGATGAAGCCATCTATCAGGTACGGGCCTGGTGCCGCTTCTGGGTGGCCTCTTGGTACAGCAATGACATTGGCATGTGCTACCCATGTGGTGGGCACGTGTGCAGTGAGGGGGAGGAGCTCGTGGGCATTGCTGCTCCTCCTTGGGCACAAACAGTGCTGAAAGGTACCAGTGATCGGTGCCCCTCCCGCAGAGCAGTTCAGACCGTGCCTCTCCTCGTGTACAGAAGCCTCCCCTCCCACTGTCCCCTTCAGGGTCTCCTGGGCCTGATGGTCGCAGCACTGCTGTGGTCCAAGCCGAGCCCATCCCTGGACACTAATGCCAGGTTGTCTGTGGGGAGTGAGGAATGTGTAGATCTTGCATGGATTTCATAGCTGAAGGAAGTGCTTATATTTGAAATTCTCTTACACACACTGTAAGTGTGCAGTATTTGTTTATGATTTTATCACACCATGTTAATTACAGAAACCAAGAAAGTACAGGTAAGCTGAACCTTAAGGTTTGCACACTCTTTCTTTCTTTCTTTCTTTCTTTCTCTCTCTCTCTCTCTCTCTTTCTTTCTTCCTTTTTTTTATATCAGGGATCAAACTGGGGACCTAGTGCTTATCAGGCAGGTGCTGTGCTGCTGAGCTAAATCCCTGGCACTGCACATTTTTTTCCAAAAATTTACTTCATTTGCAGTTTAGCTGAGTTTTCCTGAGGACTGGGCTGTCACAGTCTCACCTTCTGGTGGCCGGGGCCTGGACCTGGGGCCAGTGCTGGGGAGGGAGTGGTGGCTGCTCCCCGCCACCACCATCAGTTCCTTGTGGGGAGAGAGACAGGTGCCCAGCATCTGCAGGCCGGATGCCCAGAGCCCGCCTGCCATGGGCACTGGCTCCTCATTCACTTGGGGCACCTCCTGTGCCATCGCTTGTCTCCCTAGCACCACTGCCTCAGCATCCTGGGTACTTGAGCCAGGACTGGGCATCTCCAGAAGATAGACTGTCACGGCCCCTGCGACACAGATAGCAATTCCTTTCTAGTCTGGGTCACTGCAGATCCTGCCTCAAACCAGGCCACATAGAAGTCAGGTGTGTGTATAAATAGCCCATAACTTGACAATAACAAGGCAGACAATCCACTCTAAAAATGTGGTGGCATGATCCTGTAATCTAGCATTGAGGGAGGATGAGGCGGGAAGATTACAAGTTCAAATCCCACTGGGAAATTTACTGAGACTGTCTTAGTTTTCTTGTTGCTCAGACAAAATACCTGACACCTAAACTTAAAGGAGAAAAGGTTTATTAGCTCACAGTTTATAGAGGTTTTAGGAGGGAGGGCAGAGCAGAGGAGAAATAGTCCATGGCAGGCAGAAGGCAGTAAAACAAGCAAAGTACTTTCACAGGGTCTTTGTGCTTCTTCCCTTATCCAGGCTGCTTAGGGCAGGCAGCACTCACACCCTACATCCTGGTGTCATTGATCCTAGCATTGAGTGCAAATCATTTCCAGCAACACATACTCTGGATCCAGCCATCTCTGAACAGTCCCCACCTATGACCGTATGAGGCTTCGGGGGAACATCTAGACACAAGCCATAACAGAAACTGGATTTCAGAAACTGAAAAAGGCTAGGGATGTAGCTTGCTGTGAAGACCCTGGGTTCAATTCCCAGGAGCCAGGACAGGGGTGGGAAACACAAAGGACTTGCCAGATGTTTCCCCAAAGACACAGTGCACAGGTGACACATGAAAAGATAGCTATTCCATGTGCTCATTTTGGCAGCACATACACTAAAACTGGAGATAGCTACTATAGACGTGGGAGACACAGCCACAGTGAGAGCTTCTTGTACCCACCAAGGGCTGTGGTCATGAAGGGCACACAGCGTGGGTGAAGGTGAGGCTGGAGAGGCCAGAGGCAGCTTTGGAAGACAGCCTTGCAATGACCACGTGACCTGCAGTTCAGCTCTACGGCATGAGCTGCGGAAAACCTGTGCCAAGTTTCACAACTGCATTATTCATGGGCCCTTCCTGAAAGGAAGGCAGATATTCATCAGTCAGTAACTGAACGGGCAGAGTGCTGTATCTATTGCTGGGACACTATGCAGTGATGGCGGCAGGGTGACTGTGGTCCCTGGATCAGACCCACCCAGTGATTGGCCTATCTCAGCCTCCCAGGTGCTGAGATTACAAGTGTGTACCACGCCCAGCCAGGACTGGTTTCTGGCTTGTGGATATCTTTAGCCCTTCTCAATCTTCTCTGTCACGAATTGACTAAAGAGTTTCCCAGGAGCTGTGTGGTGAATAGTACAGTGCTGTGACAGACAGAACTCTGAGTAAAATACCTCCAGGAAAGAGAACTGTAAAAATGTAAAACATTGCCACCTGGCTTGTAATTCCAGCACTTGGGAGGCAGAGAAAAGA
Organism: Petromus typicus; assembly: GCA_004026965.1. Classification (NCBI taxonomy): domain Eukaryota; kingdom Metazoa; phylum Chordata; class Mammalia; order Rodentia; family Petromuridae; genus Petromus; species Petromus typicus. Next base: position 44,581 of record PVIR01003691.1, on the reverse strand, counting down.
GGATTGCAAGTTTGAGGCCAGCCTGGGTTATAATGAGACATTGTCTCAAAAAAAAGGAGTTATTTTAAATGTGTTATAAAACTGTCAGAAGAGCAGGAAAATGTCTTGTGGACCATTTGTGTTTGTGTGTGGTGGTTTTAAATTAGTCGTTTTTCAAATTAATACCTTTCTTTTTTTTTTTTTTTTTTTTGCCATACTGGGGATCGAACTCAGGCCCGTGCACCTTCAGGCAGATGCAGCACCACTGAACTAAATCCTCCACCTTAAACCAATAATTTTTTAAAATAAAACTGAGTTTATTGGTACATTTAGGAATACATTATGTTTACATCCTAAGTCAATACTTTTTTAACAGAAACAACTAAGTATGTCACAGAATTTTGAGAGCCACTAAAACAAAGTTTAATAAGAAAGAAAGTACTTTTCACGAAATTTTTGGTTTATATTAACATGTAATGGGTTACTGTTACTTTTAAATGGCATTTACACACATTTTCACATTTTTCTGCATTTTATTTCTAATTTGATAATTGGTGATAAACATAACCAGACAAACACAACTCTTTGGAGCCTCCTAAGTCCAGAAAGTGTCAGAGCTCTTGGAACAGAAAATATGAGCAATTTGTCAAATGTGTGCCCTGAAGCCCTGCATTCATGGAATATTTAGGGTCATGGTGATCAACAGCCCAGATCTGTATTCCGGCCTGGTTGTAGGAAAATCACATTGCAGAGACTTTGTTGCTTTTTCTCTGAGATTTTTTTTGGTACCGGAGGTTGAACTCAGGACCTTACACTTGTGAGGCAAGTGCTAGAACCACTGAGCTAAATCCCTGGCCCTTTTCTCTCATTTTTAACATGCCATACTTATCTCCCAAGATTGTTTGAATTCAGTTGGCTTAACCACAGGAAAAGTACTTTTAGGTTTTGGCTTAAAAAGTGTCACATAACGGTCATTTGACTGTGTTAAATCAGAATTTCTAAAACCTTTTGGTGCACTGGTGCTGTTGTCCCATCTACTTAGGAAGCTGAGGCAGGGAAAACAGTTACACCTAGATTAAGGCCAACTTGGGCCACATAGGGATACTTTGTTTTGAAAAATAAAAACAAAACTTCAAGCAGTGATTTCATATTGAGGCCACATGTTATAGTCCATTCACTATAAATAGGTTAATAACCTGGCAATACGTATATTTGGCTCAAAAATCGTGTTTAATTTTGACTGCTAGATTAGCAGCTTTGGGTATACCTGGAAACTTCCATTTCTGTGCATGGATTTAACGTCCAGGCTAAGAGAAGTAGGCCCCTGCTCTTGCTGTAAGTTCACAAGATTTAAACATCTCTCAGCCTGTTGTCAGGGACAGTGCCTTTGTGTCCACAGCTGGGGCTGGACTTGGAAGAGCTGGAGGAGATAGAAGAGGATGCTGGCCTGGGGAACGGAGGCCTGGGCCGTCTGGCAGGTAACTGCAATGCTCTGGGACAGGCTGTGCTGCCGCTGGTGAGGGTCACGTGGCGCCTCCCTCAGGTGACAGCAAGTGACAGGTGTGTTCTTCAGGTCTCCCATTGCCGTGGAGATGGAGCTGCCCAGAGCTCGGGACACTGGTGCCAGGGAAGGACCTGGGATGCCAACCACATTGCAGGGTCCCACAGCCATGGCGTGGGTACAGGACTGAGGGACAGTGTGACTGCGGATGTGGCCCCACACAGGGTGCAGCCGTGGCTTCCCCGATGTGAGCAGAGGGACTGTGTCCCCAGCCTCTTTAATTTTGAGACACAGTTTACTGAGAGCTGCCCAGTGGGTTTTCTTCTTTAACCTTCCTGTTGGCTATCGGGGCAGAGGGTGCACAGAGGACATGGCAGAGGTCATGGTTTGAGTTTATTCTGCCCCTTTGGGTCCCAGCCCTATCGAGAGGCTCTGTGTACAGACTCGGAACATCTGTTTTTAATCTTAAATTCTTTAAGAATTCTCAATGAACATGTTCTATCAAAACGATCTAAGTAAAGAAAGCCCTTCTCCCTTCTTCTCCAAACCCTCAAAGCCTCCTCAAAAGGCCAGGTGACCCCCCCCCGACCTTGTCCATTGTCCCTTGGTGGGGTTGGACTGTCACCAGCTTCCTGCTCTGTCCTTGCAAGGACCACTGATTTCTAACTGGAGGGAAGCTCATCTCCCTAGAGTTCACCATGGCCCGGTGTGCCCTGCTTGGCCCTGTGGCGTCTTGTCACGTCATTGTCCCAGGCGCACCTCGGGGTCCCCTCTGAGGAGCCGAGCGGGCTCTGGCCTAGCAGTGCTGATGGTGTGATCTGGACTTGCGTTTTCAGCCTGTTTTCTTGATTCGATGGCCACCCTCGGTCTGGCAGCATATGGCTACGGGATCCGCTACGAATTTGGGATTTTCAACCAGAAGATCGTCAATGGCTGGCAGGTGGGTAACTAGGTCTCATCAGGGTGTGAACTCTCACCCATCGTCAGGAGGCAGCCAGCAGTACCACATGCCCTTTTTCCACGTGGCTCGGCCAGGCCGGTCCTGGGGAGCCCTTGGCAGACAGCCCCAGAGGTGATTAGCCCAGAAGCCCGGTGAAGGCAGACCAAGACTCCAGATGGCACCAGGCCCAGATGGCACCGGGTGCACACTGGCTTCCTGGATGTCACACCGGGTGCAGGGTGTGCTCTGGGGCCCACACTTGGGGTGACTGAGTAGCTAGAGGGACAGTGATGGTACTTTGATCTGTCCCTTTGGCTTTTGTTCCCCAGTATGAGTGAGCAGCTTCTAGTATGGCCAGAGGCTGGACTCCCAAGAAATAGAATGTTGGGGAGAGTTGGCCACAATATTAAAGCATCGAACTGAGGCATGAAAATAAGGTGAGGAAGAGGCCCAGGTGTTCTTGTGGCCAGACCCCTGTGGGGAGGAAGGCTTGGTGTTGGCGTGGCAGGGCCACATATAGTCTTTATGACAGTCTCACCGTTGTAGACTACAGCTGTCATAGCATTTGAACATGGAAGTCACCTTGTTCCACTTGGTGGTGAAAGGTTTCCAGAGTCATTTGGTCCCTAAACATCATGGGAGGTGACCATGTCAATGGGTTTGGGTCAGGTGACTGCACAATTGTAGGCTTGATGGCAGTGTGTGTCCAGCTCCTCTGGCCGGTGTGATGTCTGTGGTGTGACTGGTGGGTGTGGCTTGCCTGTTTCTACTGATGTGGGTGTGGCGGGCCCTGTTCTCTGGCAGCCGGGTTTAGGGAGGGCCTGGTGGGGAGTAGTGTGCTCAGCACCGTCCTGGCTCCTATGAACGCCAGGCCCAGCGTTCCTAGGTTTGCAGTGTTATTTTCTGTCCTGAGCATAGCACGTGCGCTTATGTGTTGGAGCACACACAAAACACTCACATAAAAAGTAGTTCTTGGCACCGAAGGCACTGTCTCCAGAACCTGTACACCCACAAAGAGCCCTGTACTGAGCCTCATGGCAGCGCCTGGCCGCTCGCACCGGGCCTGGCTTTTGGAGACTCCTGTCCTGGGTTGCACACTGTGTGGCTCCTGAGCCTGACCTCCATGCACATTTATGTTGTGTCCACCTCCATGCTTTGCTCAGGTGGTCCTTAATGTCCTTTGGACACTTTCTTCTGAACTTCATGTGAAATTATTGCTGTAGTGATATAGAACCTTTTCCTCCTTCCATTTCTAAGGATTAAACACAGGCCCTTCACAGTGAGCTATGTCCCCAGCTTTAATTTTGAGACACAGTCTTGCCAAGTCCCTAAGTTGTCCAGGGTAGCCTGGAACTTGGAAACCTCGTGCCTTAGTCTCCTGGAGTCCTGGGCCCAGAATGTTCGTTTCCCAGCAGGTCGGCTTGGCTGGCACAGGAAGTCTGGTCAGCAGGCCTGGTTCTGTCCTGTGCTGGGTGTTGCTTGATCTCAGCCCCTCTCCCTGTCCAGGTGGAGGAAGCAGATGACTGGCTGCGCTATGGGAACCCCTGGGAGAAGGCCCGGCCCGAGTATATGCTGCCTGTGCACTTCTACGGGCGCGTGGAGCACACGGCCGAAGGTGTGCGGTGGTTGGACACGCAGGTATGGAGCCCAGGGCCTGAGTTTCCTCTCTGCACACACCCTGTTGGCACAACCCCCCAAGCAGAAGCCATATGTAGCCAGTGGCTGCTCCGTGCCAGCACCAGGGACCCTCTGCTGTGCCACCACAGTGCTGACTCCTTGGCCCCTGCCTGTAGCACACAGCCTAGAGGCTAAGCTTGAGCTGTCTGACCCGAGCAGCAGAGCAGGGAGCCCATGTACCTGTCTGTGTGTGTCTGAGGGGGACTGTGAGGGAGGACTGTCCCCTGTGGACGAGCTTCTGGAGTAGGGTGAGGCTAGACCAGAGAAGAAAGGAAGTGCCACGGTGGTGGTATTGGTGCTGGTGCCCATGGTGTCAGGGCTGAGGCCCTCACTGGTGCTGGAGGCCAGGTCGTACATGGAGCTCTCACCCCTAGGCAGTGGTTGGGAGGGCAGGACGGCTGGGCTGCTGCAGGGTAGCCTGTGCCCCTCACCTCTGGCACCTGGTGTGACCGGGTAGGGTGGGTGGAGAGGCCCCTGCTGACTGTGCCATGTGTGTGTCCCTATGGGCAGGTGGTGCTGGCCATGCCCTACGACACCCCAGTGCCTGGCTACAAGAATAACACTGTCAACACCATGCGGCTTTGGTCTGCCAAGGCGCCCAGCGACTTCAAACTGCAGGACTGTACGTTCAGCCACACCCGTCCTGCCTGGTGGCTATCCCCAAACACTCACGCCTACCCCTCTCACCCTGCCATTCTCTGCGGAGAGCTGTGCATCCTTTGGGGTCTCTGATGCCAATCCCATTATCTGGGCCCAGTGCTGGCCATGAGAATGGGCAAGAAGAACATGAGTGTGGCACTGAGGCCACCAGGTCCCAAGGGAGAAGCAAGGGGGCTGCTAAGTGGGACAGGGGCTTTGCTGCCTTGGCTGAAACTCTGGGGACCTGGAGGGGTCACTGCCTTCCTCTTCCGTCCCTGCAGTCAATGTGGGGGACTACGTCCAGGCGGTCCTGGACCGGAACCTGGCGGAGAATATCTCCAGGGTGCTGTATCCCAACGACAATGTGAGTAGCTCCTGGGCGGGCCCTGTCAGCCAGCCAGCCTGTTCCTGGGACGCCTAGAGGGTGGAGGCTGAGCCAGTCTCAGTGGCTGGAGAGGGAGGCCAGGTGTGGCCTGGGTCCTCCCGTCTGAGTGCAGGCCGAGTGGCCACTCTGGGAAAGGAGGCATGTTTGCCCCTCTGATCCTGCCTCGCCTTGTCAAAGCTTGCCTGTCCTGGTAACTGTTTTTGGAAGAGCGCACACCACTCTGTCACCATGATCTGGATGTGGCAGCAAAGGCACTGATGCTGCCACCCTGGGTTCGAGGCACCTGAGCCTGCGGGTGTGAGGGACGCTGAGCTCAGAGGCTGCATCACCCCATGGCTCTGGTTCCCTGGCTTCTGAGATACTAGGAAGCACATGCTCTGGTATTTGTCACACAGACAAGGGACACTAGGTTTTCTTTGCTCTTCTGTCGGAAGATGATGCTGGGCATTGCTGGTGTTGGGTGGCCCGGTGAGACTGCTTGTAATCTTGGCCTGTAACCTTGAGTGATGGCAGACTCAGGCCTCCTATGGGGACAAAGTGGCCAGGATTGGGGCAGGCAGGTTGCACAGGACCCTCTGCCCTGCACTAAATCACACCCATCCAGCCCTGTCTGTCCCCGAGCTGGTGCTCAGTAGCCCTGTGTCTGTAGTTCTTTGAGGGGAAGGAGCTGCGGCTGAAGCAGGAGTACTTCGTGGTGGCCGCCACACTGCAGGACATCATCCGCCGCTTCAAGTCCTCCAAGTTCGGCTGCCGTGACCCTGTGAGGACGAGTTTTGAGACCTTCCCAGACAAGGTATGTGGCTGCGGAGACGGGCTGTCCTCAAGTGCTTCCCGCATCCCAGAGGCCTGGTGGCAGGTGGCAGGGCCCCCTCCCCTTGGGGTCTGTCTTGTCCTGGCCATCCTTCAGGATTAGGGCCATGGGCATTGTCCAGGTAGGAGGGATTGGCGGCTCCCAAGGCGATCCCGAGTGCAGGCCATTCAAACAAAGCTGCCACTTCGTAGGTAAAGGGACATTCCTGTGGGGCAGTCCAGGCCCAGGAGCTCCTTGCACACCTGCCCAGGGTGCAGCTGGCCGCAGAGCTGATGGCATCCCTTGGTTACCTCTTGGAGCCCTGTAGGGCCTCAGGCTCCTCGGGACAGGCTGTCCAGCTCCTTCCTCCCTGGGGCTGTGCCCACTCAGCACTTGGGGGCCCACAAGAGCTGAGGTCACCGAGCAGCCCCTGTGTGACCTGCAGGTGGCCATCCAGCTGAACGACACCCACCCAGCCCTCTCCATCCCTGAGCTCATGCGGATCCTGGTGGATGTGGAGAAGGTGGATTGGGACAAGGTGAGCAGGAGGCAGAGAAGAGGCTGTGTTCTGCTGGGTCCAGGATCGGGTGCTGCATGTCGAAGGAACTAGGGTTGGTTGGGGTGATGGTGTCTTCCAGGGACCAGGATTGGGGGCTGCCCTCGGTGGAGTCCAGTCCAGCCACTTGGATGGGTCAGAGGTTCTGGGAAGAGGGTCCCCTCATCCCCTCCGGAGATCTGGGGATGTCAGTCTTAAGACTGCCAGGTCTTGGGGGAAGTTCTGAGGGATGGACAGACACCCTGTGTGACAGTGACACAGAAGGAATGAGAATGCAGGGGTTAGAAGGGACAGGGATGGGATTCCGGTACGTTTTAGGGCTCCTTGTATATGTTTTCTCATGTTGAAGTTGAGTGACGTAATCCAAAAGTGTGAAGGTTAAAGAAACACGTAATTTTTATAGATTTTATGGCTCAATTGACTTCAGTCCTACATTCTTGATTGTATTGGGATTTTTAGGTTTAATTAAGTCAACCTATAAAACTCTGAAGCATTTCTTCCCTGTACTGGAGATTGGACCTCGGACCTTTGTACTGAGCCACATTCTTGCCGTTTATCGTTTTGTTTTGTTTTGTTTTGTTTTAATTATGTGACAAGGTCCTGCTAAGTTGCATGGACTGGGCTCAAACTTGTGGTCCTCCTTTCTCAGCCTCTGCAGTAGCTGGATTCACAGGCATTTACTGCCTAGCCCAGCCATAAGGCAATTTCTTATTCCACCTTGGGGAGACCAGACTTCCCTTCTGGCCGTGGGACTATATGGCCCTGTTGTAGAGTCTTTTAGTCTGGGCTAATGGATGACTGCTTAGTGGTATATTAATTTGTCATTAAAAACTGTTTAGAAGGAGAAAAACAGGGTAGGTGATCCTGGGGGTGCAGGCCAGCGTTGTTTACCAAGGTGTTGAGTCACGTGGGCACAGAGGGGCTCTGTGCCGGACTGAACATCACCCTACGACACCTTCTCTCCAACCACCAGGCGTGGGAGATCACAAAGAAGACCTGCGCATACACCAACCACACGGTGCTGCCTGAGGCCTTGGAGCGCTGGCCGGTGTCGCTGTTTGAGAAGCTGCTGCCACGGCACCTAGACATCATCTATGCTATCAACCAGCGGCACCTGGATGTGAGCGCCAGCCTGGCAGGGTGGGCGCGGTTCCCGCAAGGTGATACCCCAGCAGCTAGCAGAGCGGCGTTTGCTGGCCCCTTCCTGACCCTGCCCTCATTCCTGAGCAGGTGGTAGACCTTGCCCCGCCTGTCCTTTCCCAGTGACCTACAGGACACAGGGTCCAAGGTGATTCTTATGCTCATGTGGTTGTATGCACACATGTGGCGCCCTGAGCACAGTTGTTCCACAGTGCTCAGGGTGGGGAGCCCTGCATGCCCTGTGTAACCACACAGTTCATCCCAGCCCACTGAGTCCCCCTGAAGCAGGATACTGTCCCCTGGGTGTGGCAGCTGTCCCGGTCGTAAGGGCTCTCGGCCCACTCTGCCCTCTCTCTGGGTTCTAGCACGTGGCCGCCCTGTTTCCCGGGGATGTGGACCGCCTGCGGAGGATGTCCGTGATCGAGGAGGGTGACTGCAAGCGAATCAACATGGCCCACCTGTGTGTGATTGGGTCACATGCCGTGAACGGCGTAGCACGCATCCACTCTGAGATCGTGAAGCAGTCTGTGTGCGTGAGGCACCCGCTGCCACCCCTTCGGTCTTGCTGCCTCCTGCTTACCCCTGAGCGGGTGGTGACGGGAAGGGCTGTCACCCCTGGGCTCTCTTGGTGCCTGCTAGGGTGTCCGGCGGGGCTCATGACCAGATACCTACCTAGGGCAAGGGCTGGGTGTGCAGGGATTGGCAGTGGGCCAGCTGCACGGAGACAGAGGCATCTTCACTTCCCCCTTCCTCTCATTTAGCAAGGCTGCTGAAGGCCTTAGCCCCATTTGGCTCTGCTCCAGGCTGGGCCCTGGGTTCTGAGGTGCCCACTGCAGACTTGGGCTTGGATTTCCCCCAAAATCATAGCTGAGGAAACAGCTCAGGGGCTCAGTGCTGAAGCCTGTGCCATCTGCAGGGCTGTAGCCTGGCTGTGTCCCCACTGACCTCTGGAGACAGCTGCATCCTCACACAGTGAGGGGGGCAGCCGAAGTGTATGGTACGCAAATGGCAGTACCCACTGACTCCATGCCCCTGGGGATTTCCTGGGAATCCCATGCTCTGATTTACCTGGTTTGAAACAGCATTTCTGACGGGTCTTTGCTCTCTGTGTTTGTAGCTTCAAGGATTTCTATGAATTGGAGCCAGAGAAATTCCAGAACAAGACCAACGGCATTACCCCCCGCCGGTGGCTGCTGCTGTGCAACCCTGGGCTGGCAGACATCCTTGTGGAGGTGAGATGCCCACCTGGGAACTGGGGCGAGGAAGCCAGGTCTTCACGTGACCAGCTGCAACTCAGGGTGCAGCTCAGAGCCCACCAGGGTAATGAAGGGACTTGGCCATGCTGGGTGAGGTCCTAAGATGCGGGGTGGGGGGGTGGCCCTGAAGTGCCATACAGAGGCCAGGCTGGCCAGGTCAGGGAGGGCCAGATGCGTACTACTGGAAGTGACTGAGTGGAGTGAGGCTGGCAGCTTCGTGTGGGGGGAGGGGTCCCTAAGGAGACACTGGCCTGAGGATGTGGACTGTGGAGTGGGAGAGCCCTGGGGGTCACTGTCAGAGGGGGGCAAGGGACTAAGGGAGCTGGGGGATCTATCCAAGCTGTGCCCTAGCTGGAGGGGCAAGAGGGGTGAGCAGGTCCCAGGCAGGGCGGAGGTAGGTTGAAGGTAGAATTTGGTCTTCAGTAAACAGCCCCCTCTTTCCCCCAGAGAATCGGGGAGAGCTTCCTGACGGACCTCAGCCAGCTACGGAAGCTGCTGCCACTGGTCAGCGATGAGGCCTTCATCAGGGATGTGGCCCAGGTCAAGCAGGTGGGCTGTGTGGCCCTGTGCGGATGGATGGAGGGATGGGAAGACCTGGGGTCTAGGGTCAGGCTGTTGGCTTTACAGAAGGGTTCACTGACCCGGTCCTGGCCCTTCATTAGGCTGCAGGTGTGTCGGCTACACAGTTCCAGCTGTTCTAGGAGCAGCCAGGGTCCTAAGCCAGGGCCCCCAGATCAGGGAGAGAGCTAAGGGGGTCACAGTGCTGCCCCGCTGCAGCTTGCTTTGAATTCTAGGTCTACACTGCGTCTCTCTTCTGTGCCTCTTCACACTTCTCCTGCTGCTGCCCCGGCCCCAAGCCTGTACCCCTTGTTCTCTTCCTCCGGCTTGGCTCCAGGTCCTTCACTTCTGCCACAGCCATCCAGTGTGCCCTTGTCTCCTCCTCCCTGATGCCAGCTCTGGTCCCTGGAGCTGCTGTGTGTCTCTGGTGGTTGAGGGCTGAGAGTCTCAGGGCAGGAAGGCCCAGGGGGCATCTAGGGATCTCAGAGCTCACAGGACAGTTGGGAGCTGCAGTGTTGCCTATTGTCCCTGTTCCTCACAGGAAAATAAGCTGAAGTTCGCTGCCCTCCTGGAGAAGGATTACAAGGTGAAGATCAACCCCTCCTCCATGTTCGACGTGCATGTGAAGCGCATCCATGAGTACAAGCGGCAGCTGCTCAACTGTCTGCACGTCATCACCCTGTACAACCGTGAGTCACACCCAGACCCGGCCTTCTCTCACTGTTGGGCTGTGTGTGTGCATGAGTGTGTGTGTATGAGTGTGTGTGCATGTGTGTGCATCTGTAGCACACTTCTCTAACACTGGCATCTTTCCTGTGTTTGTGAGGAGGTGAATGTTCAAATCACGCTGTGGCTTATAGGTGGGGAAACACAGGTCTGCAAGCTGGGTTTTATGTTCTGTGTAGCTTTTATGTTGTTCCTGATGATTTGCCTTGTTTGGGAAGATTGTTTGCTTGTGAGGCATTTAATGTCCAGATAGAATCACATGTGTTAAATTTATAATTACACTTTAAGTTGCTGGTGGACAATTATGAGAGCAAATGTGAATCCAAGACCCCCTAAAAGTAAATGTGAGAGCCAGGCATGGTGGCGTACACCTGAAATCCCAGCACTCTGGAGGATGAGGCAGGAGGATTGCCAGGAGGTCGTAAATAGTGAATTCAGGGCCAGCCTAGACTACATAGTGAAACCGTGTCTCAAAAAAAAGAAGAAGGACAGAAAAGTAAACGTGAACATTTACATGGTAAATTAGAAAAAACCCTTGAGAAGAACAAGGTTTCTAGAACTTTGTGATATAATAAACTATTTCAAAGTAGGAGGCTCTGCAGAAACTTCAGGGTCCCAGCACTGGCTGACAGTGCCAGCCATGGCTTCCCTTCTCCCCTTCAGCACATTTGGGCTCCCTGTACCACTATCCTGAAGGCTAGAGCTGCCTTGGTCATTTCTGTATATAGTAGTGGCTTATTCTTAAAGTTGTGTCTGTGTTGACTGCGGCTACTTTTGACTACCTACTATATTATTTTAAGAAGCTTTTCTGAGCCACATACACATTTTATCTGTGCTGGGGATGGAAGCCAGGCCCTCATGTGCCAGGCTGGTGCTGGTGCTGAACTGCACCCAGCCCTGAGAACATGTTCAGGATACGTGCCAGGTCCTCCTTCCTCATTTCTTTGCGCATTTCCTGCACATACTTTTGTGGAGGCTCTTTAGACCTCCTGCAAATTCTCGTCCCAGTGTGCTGCATTTCAGACCTGTGGTCTATGTGATCTTCAAGGTATGCACTTTACCCTGAGGTCAGCACTACCCCATCATGTCATCTTGATCTACTACATTGGGGAGTGACTCCTTCCACAGAGGAACAGAACCACGCTCCTCAGTGCCTCCCCCCCACCCAGCTCTCCAAGGCTCACCAGCCTGCTTCCCTGGGCCCTGTCTAGCGGTGTTGGCCCTGGCCTATCCAGCCACTCCTGAGGTTTCCTCACTCCTCAGGACTGGGGCCCTGCTCGGGATGCCCCCCTGGGTCACTAGTACCCTGAGACCCTGCTCTCTGCCTGCCCATGACCTGGTGGGAGGCTGGGTTCCCAGGTTACACCCCGGTGCCCTCCCTTCCTCCTCTGAGTTCCTCCTCCTAGAGATCTCACCGTCTCCCAGGAACATAATAGGCACCAAGAGCATGGGCCTTAGGGGGACATTTCTAGGCCTGCATATACCTGAGCAGTGGGTCTCAGCTCCCTGAGGATGATAGTATCACACCCAGGGTGCCAAGGCTTTGCCCAGGTCTCAGCTTTGTGCCTCAGACAGTCCTTGTCACATACCTGAGCCTCAGGTAATGGTGGCCAGGAAAGATGGCCCTCGGCTGGGCCTATTGTGGACATTGGTTTGGCCTCCCCAAACCCCTGGCAGGAGTATAGCTGCTCCAGACACCCGGCGGGCTACTATGGAACAGAAGCGTGCTGAGGGCCGGGCTCTGCCCCCAGTGGCAGTTTCCTAGGCAGCTGTCAGGCCGCAGCCATGTGCCGCTGCCAACTGCCAGAGCCTCAGGGCTGCTGTGTGTCCTTGGTCAGTTTGCCTTGTGTAAATTAATCTCTTTTGCTTTGCCTGCAGGGATCAAGAAAGAGCCAGCTAAGGCCTTTGTACCCAGGACTGTAATGATAGGAGGCAAGGTGAGGCAACTTCCTTAGCTCCTTTTTTGGCACTGAGCCCAGGGTGCTCTTGCTGGGTGGCTGCCTGCCTCAGGGCCTCTGCAGATCACCTAGTGCAGTGGTAGTGAATCCAGGGCCACATCCACAGAGGGCTGTTTGTGTCCCTGAAAGATCTAAAAGGTTCATCATCACAGGTCTCGTATATGTGAGTCCCTGCTGTCCTCAACCCCAGCCTACTAGCCACACCATCTGCTCCTGGCTACCCATCAGCTGCAGTTTTGAAGCACATTTTAGACATCATGCTCTTCTGCTAGTATCTTGGTATGTAAAGTCCATAGAAAGTTTTTTTACAATATTAAAGTCAAATTTAATCCTAGAGAAACAGGAAGAGCTGTAGCTCTCAGCCCAGTCAGACTCCTACTGAACAATGGGAAAGTGGGTTGCAGATCCCCCTAGAACCAGAGCCATTGGGCTCTTAAATATCACCACACAAGGCCAGGGGTTTGGCTCAGTGGTGCTGCACCTGCTTTGCAAGTGCAAGGTCCTGAGTTCGATCCCCGGTACTGGAAGAAAAAAAAGAAAGGAAAACCAAACAAAAACATCATTCCTTGGCCTAAAATGTGGGTAAGAATTCGTCCTGTGAGGAACAGCCACCCATTCAAGGACCACCCTTCCACTGGACTTACAGAAGATACAAGTGCTCATATGTCTTTTTTTCATTCAGATGAGTTCTTCCCCAGGCTGGCTTCAAAATTTGGGGTTCAAGGCACCAGCGGATCCTCTACCTCATCCTCCTCAGAAGATGGGACTAGAAGCCTGCACCACAGTAGTTAACTGTGGTTACATTTTCTTTCTCCCAGTGTTGACAATGAACCAGGGTCTTACCCACTAAAGGCAAGAGAACTTACATAGCCCAGGCTGACCTTGAACTTGAGCTTCTCTTGCCACAGCCTCCTACTGATATTTTAGATTATTTTTTTATTTTTGTGGTACCAGAAATTGAACTCAGGACCTTGTGCTTGTGAGGCAGGCACCGGAACCACTAAGCCCCAGCTTCCCACTAATATTTTTAATCTGGATGACAAGGAGGGCCCTGGCCTTCAACCGATCTGCATCTCTTAATTCTATTAATCATGGATTTTCCTCCCTGCTTTTCCTTTTTAATGTATTTGTTGTTGAAATTGGGTCATTCGCTGTCCTAGGCTGCTTTCCTGCAGGCATCCCCTGATGTGTTCTGAGTCCTTAGGGTTCCAGTTTCCTGTAACTGATGTTCTCTTACTTTGTACTGAAGTGTTGATGGAAGTCAGAGCGTCTAGCAGCTGACAGATCCCGTGGGCCAGTGCCATTGAGCTCCTGGTCGGGGCCAGGCCTCTTGCCCCGCAAATCACAGTCCTGTTGGCCCCAGAGTCTGTGTCTGGTGTCTGCCTTCTTGGCACAGCAACCCCCACGGCCTCATTGGCCCTGGGCAGAGCATCACATATGAAAGCCCTCGACCGCCTGTCTCTGCAGGCAGCTCCTGGTTACCACATGGCCAAGATGATTATCAAGCTGATCACATCCATTGGCAGTGTTGTCAATCACGATCCAGTCGTGGGCGACAAGCTCCGAGTGATCTTCCTAGAGAACTACCGAGTGTCCCTGGCTGAGAAAGGTGGGCCAGAGACCTGCGCTTCTCCTGCCAGGGTGGGTGGGGCTGTGCATGGGGCCAGATTCCTCTTGGGGTTGGGGAGGGAAGTCCCTAGAAAGTTCCAGAACCAAAATGCTAGGTCACTTGGGGGGCTTCTTGAGGTCACTGTCTTGGATCCCTTACTTCAGTTAGCCCAGCCAAGGTGGAGATATACAAAGGAGGTGACCACTACAGACAGAGGACTGGCTGCCCAGGGTCACTCGCCAAGGGCCTGGGGGGAGGGAATGCAGTGGACAGGAGGTGAGGTCTGACTGACCTGTCTCTTGCCCGCAGTGATCCCAGCTGCCGACCTGTCACAGCAGATCTCCACTGCAGGCACTGAGGCTTCAGGCACCGGCAACATGAAGTTCATGCTCAATGGGGCACTCACCATTGGCACCATGGATGGTGCCAATGTGGAAATGGCTGAGGAGGCAGGCTCTGAGAACCTCTTCATCTTTGGCCTGCGGGTGGAGGAGGTTGAGGCCCTGGACCGAAAAGGGTGTGTGTCCCTTCTGTGCATTAGGCCACACGAGGAGGGGCTGCGCTGGGTGAGGTCGGTGCCTGCTGGGAATCCTGAGCAAGTGTCTCGACCTCCACAAGCATGAAGCAGCTGCCTCCCAGCTACCACTCGGGTATTCTTGAGCTGGTCTCTGTAGCAGAGTCCCTGGGTCTTGCCAGAGGTGGCTCCTACAGTGAGGGCCCTGGCTGTGGGTCACTGTTGGGGTGCAGGTGCTGAGTAGCCCATCACCTCACAGGTACAATGCCAGAGAGTACTACGAGCGGCTGCCTGAGCTGAGGCAGGCCGTGGACCAGATCAGCAGCGGCTTCTTTTCCCCCAATGACCCAGAGTGCTTCAAGGACGTGGTCAACATGCTGATGTACCATGACAGGTGGGGCCCACCCTGCAACCCACCGTACCCACCCCTGCTGTGGGACAGACCCAGGGCACATGGCGGGTTTGGAGGGGGAGCCCTTCCATCTCAGCCCACAAGACCTTGTAACTGGCCAGGAGAAACATAGCCATGGCAAGGGCTGGACCATGCAGAGAGAGGTCAGTGTGCCCCCTCCTACCCCCCCCCGATCTGGGTGGGAGACCCTGAGGCAGCTGTATTCTCAGGACATCGGGAGAGGGAGTTCAGGGAGCAGGCCAGGCCCCAGGAAGTGGCTAGAAGAGACTCACTGGGTTAAAGTACAATTAATGCATCACCTGCGTCTCTGTGTGGCAAAAGCTGCTCTGGCCAAGGCTGAGTTCACCACCTTTCTGCTGCTGCCTTCCGGTTACCTCTGTCTTTGGTCACTTGTGGCTTTAATCCGGCCAGGTTGCCCTGCCAGGCTCTGCTGGGGACTTGTGAACTTTCCCATCCAGAAATGCAAATCTATACTAACTCTTGCATTTTTATCCTGAACATCAGGAACTACAACTTTTCCTTATCACTGGTTCTGACTTGAGAACAGATGGCTGTAGGGTTACTTCTAGCACAGTGCCTGGGCCCTGGGCCTCTGCAGCCTGTGGGCTCTGCACTGTCAATATATTCCCTAGAGGAGTTCCAAGTTAGAACGTGACTGCATTAGGACATGAAGGTCACTGAGCAAAGCCCTCTGGCTGGACGGACTTGGTGCAGCCCAGCCCTCACGAGGGGCAGGGCCTCACATGATGCGTGGTAACCTGGCTGTGGGACTATACCTGGGACCAGACAACAGGCTGCCTGGGCAGGGCTACTGTTTCTTGCTACCTGCCCAGTATCCCTGTTCTTGTTCAGGTTCAAGGTGTTTGCAGACTATGAAGCCTACGTGCAGTGCCAGGCACAGGTCGACCAGTTGTACCAGGTGAGGCTCGTAGGCTGTGGCTATAGGAATGGGGGTGGGGCTAGAGCTGGGGCAAGTGTTGGACCAGGACCAGAGGAACTTTAATTCTAATACCGGTGACAATTACTTAGAGTTACTGATGAGCTGTGGGGCTCTGGTAGAATTCCCATCCCACCTCACACTGCATGCACGCACACTCAATGCCCAGTAGACACAACGCTTTGCCTTTTTTGAGAGTCCTCTCCTGGAGCTGGCTGGAGGCCAGGGCAGCTGCACAGCCCTGGAGGAAGCAATGAAGGGCAGAAGCCCTAATGAAGGAAGCTGTTCAGCCATGCCCAGGGTGTTGGCCTACTTACACTGAGGCTTTTCTGTGGACTTTGTCTCAGGATTGTGCACTGTGCCCGTGGAGTACAGGCTTTCAAGGGCTGGACCTTCCTTAGGCTCTCTGCCCGTATCCTAGTGCTTCAGTAGCTTCTCTAGTCCCAAGAGGCCCTGGTCCATGGGACCCCTTTTTCTCATCACACGGTTGCCAAACCGCCCCCCCCCCGACTACCCCAGGGCTCAGAGCTCATTGAGGACATTCCTTAAGTTCTAGGGTACCCAAGACTGATTGGCCTGTTTTCCTACAGAACCCCAAGGAGTGGACCAAGAAGGTCATCCGGAACATCGCTTGCTCGGGCAAGTTCTCTAGTGACAGAACCATCACGGAGTATGCACGGGACATCTGGGGCGTGGAGCCCTCTGACCTGCAAATCCCGCCCCCCAACATCCCTAAGGACTAGGTGCCCCTTGAGGCAGGACCAAGGGCTTTTGTTGGGCTGTTTGCACATCATGCCAGTTTAAGCACTTTGCCAGCAGCCAGAGGCCCCTGCTTTTCTCTGTTTTCTCCAAGAAGCTAAGGGGTGGTTTTGAGGATCAGGGAAGGAGAGGAGGTGCCAAAGAGCCTGTGACACCCTCCTAATTTCTCATAAATGGAAGCTCAAAATGTGGATGGTGCAGCCAGCTCCAGAGAATGGGCAAGAATCAGAGCTGTCTTCCAAGGTCCCCAGAAACCTTGCACAAGGATTACTTTGAGCTTAGGTCTTTAGTGTTGAGCCTCTGGATTCTGGGGTCTGAGCAGATGGCTGAGGTGAAGCTCGGGCACCTGTTTTTCCATAGCATGCAGGCTACTAGAAGCAGCTTTTCTAGCTATCCCCTTCACAACAGCCATTTTTTGTCCTGTCCTGGGCCATGCACCTGGCACATGGTTCAAAGACCAGGTGTACCCTGCCTTTCATAGCCATCCTAGTGCCATGTGGGTACTTAGGACTCGCTTGGGGTGATGGGAGCAGCCTAGGGGTCCTCTGCAGAGGCCTCAGTCAGGACACATGCAGCTGATACAGGGTTAGCGTTTATTTTTCAAAGGAAAAGATAACAAGGAAAGGAAACTAGCTGCACGGTTTTGTTGAACACTTAGTCACTTTGTGTCTAGGGGAGGCTCTGAGGGCTCCTCACGTGGCTGTCCCCAGAAGAGAGCCTTTGTCCTGCTCTGGGGCCTATATGCATTTCCTGACATACACACCAAGGCCAGGCTCCCTCTCCCACCTCCTCGCAGTACAATAGCCAGGTTTGCAAAAGGGGTGGCGGCCACTCCCACCCCTACTAGAGCCAGTGGGGAGTAAGGGCAAACCCCTGAAAATCCCCCTTCTGGAGACACGTGCTTCAGGGCAGAATCTGATGCCCTGCCTATGACCATCACTGTATGGTGTTGAAGGCTCTGCCATCCTGCATGTTGGAGCCAGGCTCTGGGAAGGGCTTCATAAGAACCAGAGGTGTTCAGTGGCCATGGCCCCTGCCACCTGTGCCATGGCTTGGTGTTGAGGCTGTGCTCCCTGAGCTGGCTGTGCGTGACTACTCCACTTCGTGTGCTTCCTGCCTCCTATGAAAAACTGATTAAACCTCTGTGCCCATGGCTGGTCAGTGTGGCTTCTGTCTCACTGCACACGGTGCTTCAAGGTTCCTCCGGAGTCTAACTGTTCTGGGACCAAAGATGGAAAGCAAGCACTCATGTTGTCTCTGCACTCACAGATAACACTGTCAACCCCAGGTGGCTCTAGCCACATTCAGGGGCCAGAGCTAAGTCTCCCTAGGTGTCCCTAATGGGCCCCAGCAGTGAACTACTGGGCCAAAAACCTCAGGGACACCCGAGCCAGGAAAGGGCATTTTTGAGAACATACACCTGAGATTACCCAAGGCCTGTCCTCTTAGCCCATGTTCCCTCGTCAGTCTTCAGGTCACAGCCCTCTGCCATGGGGGATCTGCTCCTGGGCAACCACAGGTTTGCCCCAGGGAGAAGGCCAGCAGTGTCCGGAGCCGCTGGGGGCCGTCCACTGGCCCTGCTATGGCAAAGGTGTCCTGTCCAAGTCTGCTGTATCTTAGGAAAAGGCCATCTGCTCATCTGAGAAGCAAGGGGAACTTTAAACTTTCCAGATGCCCCGGAGACTAGAACAAGGGCAGGGCCGTGCTAGGGCACAGCGTCCACTGAACAGATACTGATGTGGGTGGGGCACTGTCACAAAAAAGCCCTGGCATTAGTGGGACAGGAGCCATGGGTGGGGTGCTGGCGCCCGGCCAACTGGGTCTTTCCTGACCCTTCGCTCAGCAGAGAAGGACAGACCACCACCACGGTTTTATTCTTAAATAAATGCTCAGTCTATGGCCAGGTTAGGTGGGTAGGCGGGTGGAACAGGGGAATGCAGACCCGGCCTCTGTGGGCTAGTGCCAGGTGGCAAGAGGGCTGAGCCTTGGGGTGCGTCCTGCGCGCAGCGCTGAAGACGATGTCTCCACGTCCTCGTCTGCTTGGGCCCATGCTGTGGCAGCTCAAGGACCGCCTGCCTGCGTCCCTGTGGGTCCCTCTCCAGCGTGGATCCCTTGTTCCAGTGCCACTGCTGCCCAGGGCGAGCGGGGAGGTGGTGTCTGGTTTTCATGCTCCTTGGTAGGGGCAACGGCTCAGTGCTGGCGCACAGGTTCGGACTTCCCCAGGAACTCCCTAGGCCAGAGGAGGGCGACTGTGAGCTGGGAGGACGGGACTGGCTGGGTTCCAGTCCCTTTTGAGAACCTAAGCTCTGAAAGTATTTCTTTCATAATGGAGAGGGCCAGGATCCCAAAGCACAGCTCTGGAGCCCTATACTGTGCAAGGGCAACATCGTGGACCTGGCTCTGCCCTGAGCATTCAGGCCGTGCACAGGAGCCTCCTGGGGATGCAGTTACCCACCAGGAGGCTATGTGCAGCATGCGTGTGTGTCGCAGGTTAGTGGGAAGGCTGGGGTGGGGTGCTGCTCTGAAAGCCAGTCTCTCCCTGGCCCTGGAGCACCCTCATACTTGGGCTCTGCTCTGTGCTAGACCTAGCTGTATGCCCTTGGCTCTCTGGGATGCAGCCCGTGGTCTGTGCAAGGTTCTGACCAGTTGGAACTCAGCTTCTCATCCAAGGGCTTGGAAGGGCTGGCCCACCTTCTAGGTGCAGGGCACCAGCCTCCAAGTGGGTGGGAGGGCCTTTGTCCTGTGTAAGCTGGGGATGGTAGTGCTCCTGTCATGTGCCTGTGCAACTGCACACAGGCGAGCACATGCCCATCTGTGCAGTGGGGCTCTCCGCCCTCTGGTGTAGGCTAGGACTGACACCCTACAGCACCTCTACGCAGCCTCAGCACTGCCCCTGCTGTATCCTAGCTGTAATGCTGCTGCCTAGGCCACCTTCCCAGGGGCGGAGCTGGGGCCTCACCTCAATATCCGTGGCAGTTCTGGGCTCTTATAGATGTACTTGTGCCTGTAGCCGAGGTCAGAGTGAAAGGGTACAAACTGGACTTTGAAGTCGCGGAAGCTTCGTGATGGTGCAGCAATGTTGTAGAGCTGTGGTGAGAGAAACCACTCAGAGCCCACAAGTCGCCTGACGCGGCTGGAGCAACGCTAGTCTCCCCTCCCAAGCAGACCAACTGGTGGCTGCTTCCTCTGGAGCAAAGCGCTGCCCTAGCTCTCATGCAATCAGTCAGGGCTTGGGCAGGGAACAGTCCCTGGGCGGGGGCCTCCTCAGCAAGGGCCTGATCTCACACTTCCCATATGCCTTTCCTTTGCGGAAGGTCCAGGACAGGGATGCCCTGGCATGGGTGGGTAGGCCCTGAGGTGGACAGTATGGGCCTTAGGGTCGGCTGTGTGTTCCCGAATCCAGGCCAGTCAGTCCATGGCCGCGGTAGTCAGCAGTGCACTGCCGGATGGCTCCCGCTCTCCAGGGCTGCACTCTCTCTGCCCCTACAGGGCCCGCCAGGGAACCTCCCAGGCAGAAGCAGCACGCACCCGGCCTCTGCCGTCCCTGAGCATACCTCACCCTCCTCCACAAATCTAGTCCTGCTTCTGGGCAACAAAGTGCTAGGAGATTCAGCAAAATCAAACAGAGGCCCCACACAACTCTTCTCTATCAGCCTAACTGCAGCCACCATGACCTGGGTGTGGGGACCTAGACCCATGTGCCTGTTTCTTTTTGTTTTGGTTTATGGTACTGAGGATCGAACTCAGGACCTTACACTTGCTAGGCAGGTGTGGTGCCACTGAGCTACAACCCTGGCTGGCCGCGGTTTGTTTATTTGAGCAGGGTCTTGCTTTGTAGCCCAGGCTGGCCTCCAACTCACTAGGATCCTCTTGCCTCTGTCCTACCTCAACTTCCCGAGTGCTAGGATTATAGGCATGTGGGACCACATCTAGCAATGTGCTTTTTCATGGTTCCTCTTGTGGCTGGCAAAGGCAGTGTGACTGGGCTCCAGCCCCTTTCCAGACCACTTGTGGGTGACATTCTCAAGAGGCCTGAATGTATTTCAGCCCACCCACACCACCCCCTAGCTGGGCTAACACTGGCTCAGGATGCTCACCTTTCTGCCAAGCTGGAAGGGTACAACTGGGTCATCCTCCGCGTGCAGAATAAGCAATGGGCAGGAGATGTGCTTCACACTGTGGGAGGGAGGAGGGAAGTAGACCCTGGGCTGAGGGTAGATGCCTGCCTGTGCTCCCTGTGCTGGATTTCTTTATACTACAGCAAAGGTATCAATCAAATCTAAAGGGTATTCATTTCCCAAAATCTACCCTTTGCATATTGTCTGAAAGCTGAAAATGATTACTTGTGCCAAGATATATTCTTTAAAAGTTATAAAACAAGCCAGGTATAGTGGTGCAATCCTACTTACTAAAAGGCTGAGGCAGGAGGATTCAAGTTTGAGGTTACCATGGGCATCTTACTGAGACACTGTCTCAAAATAAAGTCAAAAGGGCTGGGGATATTCTTGGTGGGATGGTAGAGTGCTTGCCTTACATACAGGTGGCTCTAGTACCAGGACAAAAAAGGTACAAATATTTATAAACTGGATCATTTAAGTGAGCCAAAAAACACTGCAAATGTTACTATGAATCTG
This sequence comes from Petromus typicus, assembly GCA_004026965.1. NCBI lineage: Eukaryota > Metazoa > Chordata > Mammalia > Rodentia > Petromuridae > Petromus > Petromus typicus. The sequence continues at coordinate 23,611 of PVIR01003691.1, read as the reverse complement.
ATGGTTAGGGCAGTAATCTAATTTATCCTTGGTGTGACATTTAAGGTGACTCATTTATAAGTAATTAACACTTCAGTAGGTCAGAGGGTCTAGATTCTTAAATCAGCCTCATAACAGCAGAGGATGGGGGGGTGGAGCCTGGCCTCTGTTGCAGGCTCTGAAGTGGCCACCTGAGTCCTAGCTCCACCTGTCTTGGTCCCAGCAGGGTTGTATGCTCCCAGGGAAACAGAACCTGTGAGGAGAGCTCACTGCAAACATCCTGTCCCTGGGTGTCCAGCAGCAGCACAGAGCTCACACTCTCCTCCCTTGCAACCAAACATGTATCAAATGGCTGAAGCATGGCTTTTTGTTTTGGGTTTTTTTGAGATCAGTTCTGGCTGTGTTGCTCAGGCTGGAGTCACTGTGTAGTCCAGGCTGGCCTTTAACTTGGGACCCTCCTGCCTCAGCCTCTTGAGTGCTGGGATCACAGGCATGTGCCACACACCCAGCCATGATGTCATTTTTTGAGTAATTACTGCTTAATATCTATCCAGGAATTCTGGATTAGATGACTATTTGTGAATAAAATCATTTGTGTGGACCAAAAATGTTACCTTAATATAGCTCTAGCTTTTTAAAGTTCCATTTTCTTTCCATCGCAGTTCTCTGCTAGACTCTCCCTTTTCAAAGCTGGGTTTTCCTGCACCCTACCCTGTCTGGCTCCATCAACACAGGCTCATCCTCCAGGGTCAGTGTTGCTCAATCACAATACTTACTTCTCATCATTCGCAAATTTAATTCCACTGCTTGTGATAGGGTCGAGGAAGAACCAGTCAAACCCAGGAAAGTACCGATATACCTGAAGACAAGATGAAGCCATTTTCAGAAGTGTACCCAGTTTAACCTCAGGAATTCACAGGGTCCTGCCCACACTGCCCCCTTCCAGAGGGTACAGGAACAGGCAGCACAGGGCCATCCCTACCCTCACAGCATCCTGGTTTTGTGGCAGGGGCTGCCCTGAGCTGCAGCTGGAATCCAGCTCAGAAACCACTCAGCAGACACGAAGCCCCACCCCAGGGCAAATGGAGGACCAGTTTCAGAGGAAAACAACATCAAAAAATTAAAACAAAATAAACAGAGGCCTCCAAACACAGTAGGTCAGGGGCCCATGTGCAAGGAGATTAACAGACAGGCTTCAGAAGGGCAAGGTGGGGCCAGCTCTTCTGGAGTCCCCACCAGCAAGGTCCTGGGCGTCACTTGAGAGAGACCAGGAGGTTAGACTGCCAAGGGCAGGAGGATTCTAGCTCCTGAGGAAAATCCGGGGCCCAGACAGTAGGGGGCACCCTTGGCTCTGCCCAAGGAGGCAGCCACACGGGCAGAGATGCCACAGGGATCAGGAGGCTACACAGGCAAATCTTCCAAGGGGCCGGCTTCTCACACAGCCCTCGGTGAGCCTCTCTCCTACCTGGATGTAAAGCTATGCACTTCCCAGGAAGCTCTGGAAGTAGGACAGTGTCTAGAACCAAGATCTGTTTTAAACAGAATCTGTTTCATTAGAATACTTACATTATACTTTTCTTTTTTTAGGTTTTTTGAGACAGGGTCTCGCTTTGTGGTTCAGGCTGGCTCTGAGCTCAGCCTCACCTCAAACTCACCTCACAACAATCCTCCTGCCTCTGCCTCCCGAGTGCTGGGATTATAGGCGTGAGCCACCACACCCGGCACTGTGGTATGTGGTACTGGTTGCTGCTGGGCGTGAGTCTCCATGCCCAGTATGGTATGTGGTTACCAGGGATCGGCGCTTGCAAGACAGGCGCCGGAACCACTGAGCTAACTCCCCAGCCCTTACATTATACTTTTCATAATAATTATTTTGTAATTGTCTATTGGCACATATTTTTACATTATTTAAATAATAAAAATTTGTTTTAAAAAAAATCTATACTTGCCACTGAAAATGGATGGCTCTTTGCTTCTTCGCGAATATTAGTGAATGGCGATTCCAAAATAAGGGCATCTGGAGGTGTCTCTAGGTAAATAAAAAGAACAGCAAGAGCACAGTGAGTCTGGGAGATAATAAAGAAGCTCACGACAGACTGGAACGAGGGCCCCAGGTGACTCTGAGGGGGTCCCAAAACCAGCCCCAACATCCATGGCAGGGCTCGGACAGTAACTGGTAATTGCTTCCTTACCTCGCTCACAGAGCCGCCGCACCAGATTTGTCGCTACTCTGAGAGGACAGAAAAAGTTTGGTTAAAATAAAGCAACAAAACAAAACATAGTTTGACTGAATCTTGACCAAAATGGTCCTAAATAATCCCAGCAAGGAGCTCCAGAGCTGCTGACTGACACCAGGATGGTGTGGCGGCATTTGGCACCCACCAGGCACAGGGGCCTCATGCCGTCCAGGACACAGTCAAAAGCCCAGGCAGAGTCCCTCACAGGGGCTCTCCTAGGCACACGCCGTCTGCACTAGAGGCAGGGGTCCTGGCTAGACACACCCAGCTTGCAGAATAATGTCCAAGCAAAGAGTAGGAGCTGAGAAAAGTGACCCTGCTGCCCACAGAAAAAGGCGATAGGAAGCAGTGCAGTCCCCAGATTGAAAGGGCTTTACCAACTATCTGGGGGAACCATTAGTAGAACTATCCAAGCCGCCTGTGCTTGGGACATTAACACAATTCCTGCCATAGCAGGCAGGGGAAGTGGCCCCCTCCCCCACCCCTCCACCATTTTGTTGACAGACGGGTGAAATCACCTGCAAATGTCCCTGCTCTGTACCACATGCTGAGGCCTTGGCACTGGGGCTCCAAAGCCAATTCTGACACAAAGCCCAAGGGAACTTTCCCCTTTGTGTAGGGTATAGTCTCCGTCCCCTGATGTTCACTCCATCTCAGTATGCATGTCAGTTCCCCAGTCCTCAGACAAGAAGTCATGGCAGCCTGACCCACGGCCCTTCTCTGTGGTTCTCCATCCCCGCCACTGGACAGGTGCCCAGCCCCGCAGGGACTGGCCCACCACAGGGTCAGAGGCAGCCGGTATGCTCGGAATTAGGGGCCTCACCCAGAAGGCATGCTCAAAGGCACCTCTTGCCAGGGGTTCTTACCCAGTGCCCAGGGAATGGCCCCAGATATACACAGGGTTGTCACCACTTCTTGCTTTGATCCAGTCAAAAACATGGAGTGCATCGTAGGTCATGCCCCGCTCCGATGGTGTTCCCACCGAGTCACCCCAACCTGCAGGAGAGGATCAGCAGGGAGGAAGTTCAAGGCAGTTCAGAACCAGGCCAGTAACAGCAGAGGCTGATGTGCAGCACTCCACTTCCTCTCCAGCTCTGGAGAAGGTAGGAGAAGACCTGGGGGTGACTGCGCCCCCAAGGACTGGACAAACCAGCCATTCCTCGATACTCCAAGGGGTGGACTGCACACCAGACTTGTGACTAATAGAAAAGAGGTGATGAAATAATCCAGAACCTAAGACACACCTCCAACCCTGATGCCTGGTAGAGATAGCCAAGAAAGAGCTAATAGGCTGGCTCTGTTGAGAATGCAGTGTGCTGGGGCCCACAGGAGATCTCCAGGGAAAGCCAGTGCTGACCGCCCGAGCCTTCCATGGTCTCAGCGGAAGGCACATGCAACTGTCTTTCTAGCAGCTCAGCAATGAGTCACCATCAAGTGATCTACAAGCACAAGGTGTGAGCTGGCTCTGCTGCATGAGCACAACCCACAGTGAGTGCACAGAACAGGGCGGGCTCCCTGGCCTCGCAGATCCCACAAGAGGGAGGATGAGGAAGGACAAGGGCACAGGACATGGAGACAGGGACGGGGGAGACAGACTCGGACAGAGGGAGAGACAGGGACAGAGACAGAGGTGGAGCTGGGCTTCTCGTGACACTCAGCAATACCAACTTGCTAAGAAAGGCAAAAAGATGTGAGGACTTCCTGTCTGGGTACTCATAAAGGGAGGGAACAGAGAAGGGGCCTCTGTCACACTAACAAGCAGCTGACAGCAGCAAGAAACAGGCCTTCCCAGCATGGAGTAAAGGAAGATTCACAGTAGAAGAAATAAAAGACAGAAAAGAGATAAATTAATCAAAACTAAAAAAAATTGTACTTTTAAGAGAACCTGTCTTGCAGCTTCTGCAACCCGGTCAAAGTCACCCAAAGTTCCACATTAGCACTCCCTTGGTTAAATTTACACTCCTTCTCTTCCAAATCCAACATACCCAAAATTGCTCAGGAAAGCTGAACATTCATAAATTGGCTTAACTATGAAAATAAAGAACAGTAACCTGATTCTAAGATAAAGGAAAAGGTGAAAAAATCCAAAGTATGTTTAAATTATCCATTTAAAAACCAAACCAAACCAAAACCAAAACTGGCCCTGTACCTATAGTAGGGCCAGTATACTTCTGGGGGTGGGCCACGGTGGGGCCAGCTCAGAGGTGTCCACCCTCAAGAAAAGCCTAAATATTCCAGTTCTGGGAAATGAAGTGCATCTCTCTTAAAGGTCTGCACTGTCTGAGTAATACTTTTGAATTTCTGCCCAAAGAAGGCCTGATCGTGCCTCTTGCTGACAAGTCCTGACAATTCTTGCTCTATGACAGAGCTGGCAAACATGCAAACCTACTCATCTACCCTATGGGTCAGATTCCTTATCTCAGCTTTGGGAACCTCCTGGGACCCTGTCAGAATGGCAAGAGGATGAGTCACTTTCCAGCTTCTCATTTTAGTGTTTTTCTGGGCCATAATTTTTATCCTGACAGGACTTGTGCCAACATCCCTGTGATAAGCAGGGTGCTGGCCTGAAGAACCCCATCTTCAAATCCCAGAACTGGGGTGTATGCCAGGCTCTGCCAGAATTAAGGTGGCAGAAGGGCAAAGGCTGCAAATGGGCTGACCTGGAGGCAGGCAGGTTCTAGACCATCTGGGTGGGCTCCACATAAGCTACAAGGGTCTCTGTAAGTGAAGGAGAGGACACAAGTCCATGTCTGGGCTAGGTATGGTGATACACACATCTCTTTGGGAAGCTAAAACTGAATTACAAATTTCAGGCCAGTCTGGGCAATATAGCAAGACCCTGTCCCTGCTGGGAGCCAGGAATTTGGCTCACTGTTCCAGCACCATCCTCAAAAGCACAAAGTCCCACGTTTGAGTCCTGATAATAACAAAAACAACAACAAAAAAAATAGGGCTGGGAACGTAACCCAGTGCTATAATGCTTATCTAGCACATACAAGGCCTGGGTTTTAAACTCCAGCACTGAACTCCAGAACAATGCAGCCCACAACTGAATGTGCTAAAGCTGGGGCCATGTGCAGAAGGGCCCTCAAGCCAAGAAGGTCTCTCCTTGGAATGGCCAAGGTAAAATGCTCCCCAGACACCATGGGATCAAATACTTACTCACACCTTTATTGTACCTCAGCAGCTAAAAATTTTGTTTTTCTGATCCTGAGAATGCCAAGATAATAAATCTATGTTAAGACATCATGTTTCTGGTCATCTCTTACAGAAACAAAAGGAAATTAACACAACCGCAACATACAGCCAGCAGCCTCTTTCCTGTGTCCCTCTATTGAGTTTGAAGCAACCACACCACTGTTCACCCCACAAGCGTAAAGCACAATGGCCAAGCAGTCTTCAACCCCAAACGCTCTGACTAAGGAGCATGGAAAAATATTTCTCTAAGATATGGCTTGCCAGGCATTGGGGTGCACACTTGTAATCCCAGCACTCAGTAGGACTAAGGTAGGAGGATTGCCGTGAGTTCGAGGCCAGCCCAAGCGACAGAGTGAGACCCTGCCTCAAGAAACAACCAAGCCCAGGGATTTAGCTCGCTGGTTCCAGCATCTACCCTGCAAGCGCAAGGTCCCGAGTTTGACCCCCAGTAACCACATACAGCAATGCTGGGGCGTGAGGACTCACGCTCACCAGCAATCAGAACCACATACTACAGTGTCGGAGGTGGTGGCTCACACTTGTAAGAGGCAGGTGGCAGAGGCAGGAGGATTGCTATGAATTTGAGGCTCACCTGGGCTACATATGAGCTCAGGGCCAGCCTGAACTACAGAGCCCGCCTCAAAACAAACAAACAAACAAACAAACAAACAAACAAACAAACGTCGTGGCTCTCTATTGCTACAAATATTTCTGCTGCTTCCCACACACATATGTTTTACAGCACACATCACACTGTGAGCTCCTGCCCTCCCCAGCAGCCAAAGCAGATCCACTCAATACAGGAAGAACTGCAGGTGGGGCTCAGGGGACTCTGTTTTTCCTTCCAATGGCTCTTTCCCTATTTTCACCACTTCAAAAAGACTAGCTATACTGATGGGCATAAAATATGCCTGAGCCCAGGTGTGGTAAAAGTCTGAGTCCAACAAAGAAAAAGATTGCATTTAATGCATGCAAACAGGGACATGCTGGGGTCTTAGCCCTAGGGTCTCCTTACCAAGAAAGGTTCTGGATGTCCACCAACAGGAGCTTTGTCAGAATGCCCTAAACTTTCCCCAGTCTAACACGGTGATCATTGCCACGGGTCATAGCAAAGCAAAAGCAGGCTGCAGACTTCTTCAACACCCTCAGCATAAGCCTATCTGTCAGGCAGGATTGGGAGAAATGGGAGCACTCAAAAGAAATCTCACCTCTGTAGTCAAAGGTGACCACATGGTAACCAAGGGTACTCAGCACCTGTGAAGGAGAAAATACACGTGTCTGGAAACAAACCCAAGCATCTCTGACTGGGGTCCCTTTCACACCCATGTACACTTCCAAGCTCCTGCCTTGTACACAGGAGAAAACGTGACAGACTGTCAACACGCAGTCCAGCTGACTACATCTGCTGCTGTGTGGACAGCTGAGGTGTTGGGATGAGAGCAGCTCCTGTATGGACAGCAGTGCACTCCCACTGCAGGTGCCCGGGCCTCTTGGGGGCAGATACTTGCAGAGCCACCAGCTGGCTAAACTACCAAACACAATGGCAGACCTGGCTGGGGACTCCACAGGGCTCCTTGCTGCAGCCCTCAGGTGTTTCGCTTCTGATATATTTTTTCTCATTGTTATCTTTTAAACATGTGTGCCCTGTGCCTGGTCACTGTGGTAGGCTGCACACCACTAGCCCACAGCCATTCTCTACTATAGAGCAGGCTGGCAGCTTTGCCTGGCATTCTGGCACCCCGCGAAGAACCTGCACCCAGATCAGCTCCAGGTCTACCCCACAGCACACTACATTGTTTCTACAGCACAGATATCAAGGAAACTGAGCTTTCCTGACTACATCAAATTTAGTCAGTGGAAACCTTTCAAAGCAGGGATAGACAGGCCTTGCATCTGTACATTTCCTTCTGCCCAGAGCAGACACAAGTTCCCTCAAGGGGAGAGGGAGGAAGGTGTGGGAGGCCTAGGATGCTGTGTGAAAAGCTCCAAGGCCCAACACCCTAGTCATAAACAAAATAGGCATGAGGATGGGTCTGCTGTACCTGCCTGGAACCCAAGCCACGTCACCAGCACTCCCAATGTGAGGCCACACTTGGGGGTAGCAGGGGCTGTTCCCAGAGCACAGTTTTCTACTTTTATATGAGGAATATCACCTTTAAGGACACCTTCATGCACTGACTGGGAGGCTAGCCCTTGAGGTCAACTCACAAGGCCTTGCTCACAGCATGGCCACCTAGTGACTCTCTTCCTCCTCCTGGGCCCATGTACTGACCTCTGGGTTGCAATGCCTACCTTGTATAGCTCCACTCGGTGGTCTCCACCTCTGCAAGGAAGGAAACACAATAGGTGTTAGTGCCCCCTTTCACAGGATGCTACAGAGTCTGGAATCTCAAGCCCATTCCAGGGAGGGATACAGTTGGACAAGTGGACAAGTGACTTTCTCCTCAGGTCCCCTTCACAGCCCCAACCTTGCCTTTGGCAGTATCACGTCAGAGAAGCACTTAGGAAAGATTTCTTTATTAATGCATGTACAGTGGACCCTCGAGTTACAACTGGACTCACATACAAACAACTTGGGCTATGACCAGAATTTTAGTTTTAACTTATGACCAAAATCTGAGATTCAACCCAAATGTTGGCCACTTGTGCTTCCAGATGGTCTCAGATACTGATCTAACTCTTAAAGAGTTCTGGAAGGAATTGTCAGGCCTGCCCTAAATCAATAGAAAAACAAACAGTATGCTTTTAGCAAATACTAGCAGCTTCCAAGTAAATAAAGCAGACAGACTAGAAATGTGGTTTACAACCTCCTGGCCACTGAGCAGTCCTTTGATTGTACACATACCTAAGCAGACCACCCCAGGGCATCAACGTCATGCTTATCCTCACCCTAGATTCCCTAATTCCTGTCCCAGGTAACTGCTAACATCTCTCTCCCTGGGAGTTAGCCCATCTACTCAAGGATACAATCTCTCCTAGCCAGCTGCCTATATCTCTCCTGTTGTCAGCCCATCCATTCTCAGATGCTATAAACTCTACCTTTTCCCAGCTAGCTCCAGAATCTCCTCATTTTAGTCTCTGTTAACTGAAACAAAGTTTTCTTTTTCTCACCATGGAAGCTTCTTTTGGACAAATGGATTCTTTTTAATAGGAACATTATAACATCCTTTTCAGTGTGGGGTTAACTAAGAAATGGGCCAATATCTTTCTTTTTTGGTTTGAGACAGGGTCTCCCTCTGAGATTCAGGCTGGCCCTGAACTCACTATGTAGACCAAGCTAGCCTTAAATTTAAAGTGATTCTCCTGCCTCTGCCTCCCGCCTCCAACTGCTGGGATTACAGGGGTGCACCACCATCCCTGATAGGGCTAATATCTTCCTAAGGACACTGAGATTTGCCTGTGCATAGGAGAGGTTGAAGACTGTGCAGAGAAGCCAGAATTTTCAACTGAGCAATGTGTGATACAACCAGCCCTCACAAACAAACTGAATTTGTAAGTCTAGGGTCCACTGTACACTTCAACAAACAATGCATACCTATAGCCCTAAATTTATGACATACAAAAGGGAACAGGCTCTCACCCTCTCTGACCTCAGCTCCCCAGCTCCTCCAGGTGCAGGCTGCATGTGTGAACAGAAGTGGACCCCAGTGGGACCCTCACAGGCAGCTCTCTTCCTAGGACCCACTGACACTCCGTGCTCCACTGAGCGCCACATGGTCATCTCTGCTGTCCCTCCCTGTGCTCATGTCCCTTCTCACATGTGCACCCTGCATGTGGGGCACGCTCCCAGACACAGGTACTGCAGCCGTGACCTGACAGACTTGCCATATCTTACATGTGGAGACTCCAGTCTCATATCATACTGTGCGGGAACAGGTGACCTCCAGACTTCTGCAGCAGACCAGCTTCATTAGACATTTCTTATTTCTGAAGCTCTGCACACACCTAAATGTTTTACATGCTTACACTTCTGTCTAATGACTGTGCCCTCAGTGGTGACCATACAGCCAAGTCACTGGCTGGGAGAGTGTCCCGGTGGGCAAGGCAGCCCAGGGGGCCTACCTCACTCTCTCTCAGCTCCTCTTTCCTAACAAGCATCAGCAAAGTCACTTCACACATGGGGTGAGGCAGTGCAGCAACGCTCCAGGGGAGATGACAGTAAGATGCAGGAGGAAAAGCAAGAGGGCTCAGGACAAAAACATGAAGGACTAGACTTGAAGACCAGGAGAAAATACTGCAAAACCGCCTGGTTATTGCAGAAGAGTTCATGGCAGTGGTTTTCCAACTTTTCCAATTCTCTGAAGTGAGGAAAAAGGAAAAGGAGCACAGGGGGTCTGGACCTGAAGGAGACAGAGTGTTGGGGTCCTGCAGCCCATGGAGCCCACAGCTGCGCCGGATCTGGCCAGAGATCTGGGAGTGAGCAGGCCCTGAGAGGTAGAGATCGGGGGAAATCTGTAACACAGGCAAGTTGCTGGGGTGGGAGGGACATCAAACGAATGCCACCCTGCTCCTTTCAGACCTCAAGTTATAAGCAGGCTTTGTCTCTTTCTATCACATGACTGGTGTGCAGAACTGAGCCTTATTCATGCCAACTACAGTTTCCCATTTATAAAAGATGCTACCAGAGCTATTTGTATACTTGTTCTCTGACAAGCAGAAGCAAAACCCACTGCAGACTGTTCCCACAGAGAGCGCAGACAGTGTGGTCTCCCATGACTCAGGCCAAGCACTCCTCCTCAGTGTAGAGACCAAGCCTGGGCCATGCTTTGGGCTCTTCCCGGCATGCTCCCTACTCTCAGGCACAGAAACCCACTCAGACTTGCTCGCCCCTCCTTAACGTACCACACATTTTCTCTGCTGTTTCACCCAGCAAAATGCCCACAGCCCAGCCACCCTGACTCCAACCCTGTGGGCACCCCACCTCCCTGCCACTAGTTCTGATAGGCGGTGACCTATGGAAGCTGTAGAAATAATGACCTTGGGGATTTCCAACAATGCTTTGCTAGGAAGATGCACCTCCCCTCCTCCCCTCCGGAAGCCACAGAGGCCCTCCTGAAGGGCAGTGGTGACATGAAAGGCACGGGACCTATTTGGTTGGGGGGAGCAAGTCTAACTCAAGCTGAAGGATGAACAGTTAATCCCACTCAAGAAACTCGCCTGGATAAAATCACAACATCTGACAAGCCACAGAGACACAAACTCAGCAACAGCCTGTTAGGACATACTGAAACCTCTGGCGTCAGGGCAGGCTGCAAAGCAGAGCTCAGCGGGCAGCCAAGGGGACTAACATGGCTGCACAGACCTGCACTCTACCCTTGGAAACACCCTGGACAGAGGGGCTGAGTTTTCTGACAGATGCAGCCTCCTGCATCCCAACCCAGTGTAGCAGACAGGCTGCTCAGGGCTGTGGTCCTCAAGCACACTCTGCAGACTGGGCTGCCAGCCTGGTGTGCACCGCCTGTCCTCAGAATTTTACCCAAACTCTCCCTCCCCAGTCCCACTAGAACTCTGCTGCTCCTCTGCTCTCAGGATGCTCTCCTTTCCTGCTGAAGCTCCGGAGCCTGATCTTGTGGGACTACGGGTTTAGAACCGGCTGAGTCCACCAAGGAGCCACACTCTGTACAAAGGATGCATCCTACACGGCTCCTCTGTCTCACCTGGTACCTGCATTCCCGTGCAGGTACAGAATGATCGGGTGGCTGGAAGCCAAGGCATCCTCATACCACAGCTGGTCCTTCCCCTGGGCATTCTTCCACCAGGCCGCAGGGATTGTATGCCTGGAAAAAGCAGCAGAGGTGGTGGTGGCTGTAAGTGGGGTTACATAGGGAGAGCAGAGAGCCCACTACCTACTGGAGGGTGGAGGAGCTGGGCACAATGTGTCCTAATGCTAGACTAAATAACCAGGGACAGCGAGCTGCAGAGCAGGCTGCAAACAGTCTCAGGAGCACTTCCGCCAGCACTTCCAGGTTTCTTCTGGGCCACGAAAGGGGGTCCTTGTAACAGTTACCAGGGTAGTAGAGTGACACTGCTCTCCCCTAATAGCCAGTGGCTTTGTAGGTCAGAGCCCTCCTGAGCCCCAGAGCAACCCAAGTAATAGGGACACACTTGAAGTGGACTCTGATGGCTTCACGCCTGCTGAGGCACCCAGAGACAGCCGGTCTCACAGACCAAGCTCTCCTTCAGAGTGTACTAAGGTTAGTTTTAATTCAGGTCAGATTGAGGAGGACTGGAATAAAGTTTCTCCACAATCCTTCAAATTCTCCTATACATCAGTAAGAAGAATTTTTTAAGGATCAAATAACCAATTTCTTGTCTTGTAGGGCTTCAGTTTCAGCATTCCAGTTTCTCTCTTTGTACTGGGGTTTGAATCCAGGGGCACTGCCAATGAGCTGCATCTCCAAAACTTTAAACACACACATGTTTACATTAACATATATAAACACATGTAAACACACACATGTGTAATTATGTATCTTTTTTTGAAGCAGGGTCTTCTATATATATATATGTATATATATGTATATAGCTCTGGCTTGCCTTGAATAAAGGGTAATCCTCCTGCCTCAGCCACTGAGTGCTAGGATTATAGGCATGTGTCACTATACTCATCAGCATTTCATCTCTGACTTGCTCAAGACAACCACATTTTGGGGTAGTTCTGGCCACTGCAACAGTCATACGCATGTTCATTTTAAAGGTGCAGGCATTGGCTAGCTTCCAAAGCCAGTCCCACTAGCTCCAGGCTCCTGATCAATGAATGCCCCAGAAAGCTCCCAGCCAATGAGAAGGCTCTGTTTCTGTCCTCACCCGACACCCCACCCTGAGCTCCACAGGTGAGACAAGTGGAGACCACAAGGCTCAGGCTGCTGCTAGGAGACTCTCTCAAGGTGATACTGCTAGCTGGCCTTCTGGGTGGTTCCCTGCGGGCACCATAATGGTACAGGGGCAAAGACTGGCAGTACTACCACCCAGAAACTCGCTGAGTGGCTGTCACTGCTTTGAGAATTGTCACTTGTCACAGACTTCTCAGGGCAGGAGGTGGTTTGTGTAGGTGTTTTTTCAGATTGAGGACCAATCTACCAATCCTGCTCCACAGCAGGAGGCCGCGAGGCTCTGTGCACAGAGGGTCAGGCCCTAACTGGCAGGCGGGCCTGAAAGTTGCACCGCATCAAATGAGAGCACGACTGACCACCAACGGCTAAGAACACTCTCCCTTCCCCTTTATGCTCTTTCAAGCATCCGCACATCCTCTCGCCCACACTGGAATCTACTCAGGGCACTCCATTTACAAGCTTCTCACATACGCAGCAGTTTCCTGAGAGCAGAAAGAGACTTTATGGCTACACAAAAATAAACCAGCTAGATGAAGGGACAGTGAGTCAGAGTTGCTTCTAAGAGAAAAAAGGGAGTGCCAGTGAAGTGCTTGATTAATCCTGATTCACTTGTGCAGTTACAACCACTTTAACTTAGAGAAAAAAATATTACAACACATTCTCAAGGAAACATTGAAGTTGCAGGGCTCAAATGAAATTTTTAAATTTCTTTTTTTTTTTTGAGATGGTCTCGATATGTACTGCAGGTTGGTCTTGAACTCACTATGTAGCCCATGCTGGCCTCAAACGTAAGGCAATTCTGTCTCAGCCCCCCAAGTGCTGAGAAATACAAGTATGTGCCACTATAGTCATCCTAAATCGAATTTAAATTTAAACCCCAAACAGTAAATAGTTAGAATGTGGCAAACACTACCACTCCTGCTGAGAAGTTCTGCATGTGAGAAGAAACCACTTTTCCAGCAGGGAGACATTCATTTCAAGAAAAGTACATTCATAGCTGTGTGGCTGTGTTCTTTGCTTCTAACTTGCTCCTTGCTCCTTCAGTTTACTTTGGAAAGAACACTAAAAATAATCTGATCATAAAGCCTCTGCTATTTGGAAAACCTCAGAACAAAGACTGTGCCACTAGGATCAAACTTAGCTGGGATCCTCCTTATGGAACAGGAATGAGTAAAGAAAAAAATCAGCAAGCGGTGCCTCAGAGCCTGTGAGGGCCACAGGCTGAGCTGCGCAGGACACTTACCACACTCCAATAATCACATCTTCCTCTGGCTGGAGGTAGTAATTGCAGGTGTGATTCAAACCTTGCTCCTGTGGTTTTTTCAAGTCAATGAAGTAGGGAACCCTCACTGCAGGGAACAAAGAGATGGAATCAAGTTTAGTGGAAGTTCAGAAGCACATGGACAAAAGTGCAAACTCACATGCGGCCTGCCCACAAGTGCAGAGAATGCTTGCCCACATATGGCTCCCTCCCCAACACTTGCACACACGCAAGTCCACATGTGCACAGGCCCCCACACACACCAAGGTAAAGCTCCCACAGGGTCTGTCAGACCCAGGCCCCAGGCCCAGGCAGGGGTGGGGCTGAGTGTGCAATGAACATGGATGGCTCCACAGACGATGCTGTCTGGGTGGAGTCTGAACACAGCCTGGAACCAGAAGGTTGTTCTAGATTTGAGATGTGCATGAAGGCGCTAAAGGGTTGGGGTAGAGGCAATAGGAGCCTGCAGAGGAGTTCAGCTAGGTCATGGCTGAAGCCTGTGCCTTCAGGGTTGCAGGGACCATAAGGAAGGGTATGACATTCAAGGTGTTTTGTGGCTAGAGGCTCAGGATGTAAGACAAATTGAATTTAAGAGACAAAAAGAGTAAAAGAATTTGGAAGTGTCTAGCATGGGTCCCTTAACACAGAAAGGACAGCAGAAAACAAGATGTGGAGCAGCTGAACAGATGAACCAAGGACCTGCCCATCGTAAATGAGTGAGCAGAGGAGTCCTGCAAGGAACTGGCCAGTGGGACAGTGGCTGGATCAACAGGTGCTCTACTGGAAAATCATGGTGTCAGATCCAAGAGACAGCAGTCAGATCCACTCTGTTATCACAGACACCAGCAAACAACACTGATGTCCACAACCATGTTCAAGTTTAACACAGGAAAAATAGAGGAACCTAACAGGTGTGTATGGCAACGTCACTCGTTACAGCTTATATCTATACAGACTTTTGGAAGAGAATTTAAACTATTATAGATAGCCAGGTTAGGTAGAAATATCACTGGCAGTCACAGAGAGCTGGGCAGAAGACGAGCACACCTTACAGCAGTGGCCAAAGACATATCACGCCTAAGATAAAGAGAGAATGACCAGGCCTACACACCTCCTCAGAAGATAAGATAAATGGTATTACTGGTCCAATAAAGTTTAGATGGACAGATAACAGTCACCCTAGTGGTTGGCTGATCCATTCCTTCCTAAAGAAGATCTTTGTTCTTTCCATGTACCTACGTGACCTGCTTTCCACTGGATCAATATTACCTAAGTGACTATACTTGTAATCTTATTGGTTTACATAGTTCTGATACATGTTGTACCCACTTCCTGATTTTGCGCTATAAAACTTCTTTTGAGAAGTGGGTTCATTGGCAACTCACTTCCAGGTCCCCTCCTGTCTGTTAGGAACTCTCAATAAATATTTCCTGCTCTTAGCCTCTATTGTTTCTTAGAAGTCATCCTTTAATTTTGGGACCAGAAACTTGGCATACCTGATAACTAGCAGGTTGGGAGTTTCATTTATTTATTTCTCCTGTATCAAAACCACAGGGGCGCTACAGCCGACCCGCTGTGAGAAGATGAGGCCTAGTAGGGGCCATTTTCCTTGGGCACTGACCTAGAAGGATACCTCTCCCTCTCCAGCTGCTTCTCCTCTCTGCTTTCTGGCTCCATGTGATAAGCAGCTTTTGTTCACCATGCCCCTCTATAGAGCCATTTTTGCTTTGAGAGTTAGCTAAAAAACAGACTACAAATGTAAGCCAAAAGAAATCTCCCCTCTTTTTCTGTGCCTGTCAGGTACAGTATTTGTTAGTCTTAGTGATTAAAAAAAAAAAAGTGACAAAGACACCACTGCAGTTTTGTTGCTTGTGATAAGCACAACTTTTGAAGACAAATTTAATTGAAAACTTAAATAAAAAAGGAACCTACAAACTCTGAGATGGGATTTGCTCACTACAAAATGGCAGCTCCTAAGTGAGCTAATGACAAACAGAGGACAGTCCTGACTTCTGGCCAACATTGCTGTCTAGGAGGAAGCCATGGCTGCTGAAAGCTTTCTCTGGTGAGGAAGGTCTACTATCCTGCATGACTAGCTTTCACTTCCTCAAGTGTAACCGAGATTCTAGGAGAATTTGCTAAATAAATTAACCATATGACTCATGAGGCCAAAGGATATATATGCTTCTGCCTGAACATGTGAGGGATGAATCCTCCCTGGACTGTCTAAACCTCTAGTTTCTTAATCCACTTCTTCCTCCTCAGAAGCCAGCTCAACTTTTAAAACTTCCCTAAGTTTCTTTGCTACAGCTCAGTCATAGTCTCAAAAGACATACTGAAGTCCACCCTTATACACACACCCAAGAATGTGGCCTCAGCTGGAAAAGGGGTCTTCAAAAGAAAATGGAACCTGGGCTGGGGATTTAGCTCAGTGGTTCCAGCGTCTGCCTGGCAAGCGCAAGGTCCCAAGTTCAATCCCCAGTACCACATACCACAATGCTAGGCGTGGTGGCTCACACCTGTAATCCCAGCACACAGAAGAAGAGGCAAAAGGATTGCCAGAATTCAGGGCCAGCCTGAACTACAATACAAAGTGAGACCCTGTCTCAAAAAAAATAAGTTAATTAAATTAAATTAAGATAACTGTAAAGAGGAAGCACAGTGAAGGCCTAGCTTTCCTCCACATTGTCCACCCACTGTGAAGACTCCAAGACCAAGCATGCTGGTCCCCAGGGCACACAGCCCTACAGAGTAGTGGCTGTCGGAGCCATTTGGTTGGTACATGTCTACAAAGCAAGGCATAAGAAAAACGTGCACAGACAAGGCTGGCCGGAAGCAGGACTCCCTCCCACAAGCCAGTACCAGGCACGTGTCAGGACCCCTGAGACTATGCCTGGTCAGATACTCCTTTGCTGTCAATTCTTTATTGCCTCTGTGACTCTGGGAAGCTGCCCAAAGCCCATTCTGACCAGACCTAGCTGCAAATATAGGTTGGAGAAAAGGCAGAGGGTATAGTAAGTACATGGGTGGCTCCTCAAAACCAGGCCCCAGCACGGTGCTCCCCCATATCCAGCCCAAGGACTGAAGGTGACTCCCTTCACCTCCCTCACACACTTACTCTTACAGCCTAGGTGCCTACTCCCACGATCCAGCCCTCTGGGCAGCACAGCCTGTCTAGCTGTTCACCTGAGCGTCTGGTTCATCCAGTTTTTGTTACGCACCTCTGGCTATATCATCACAAGTCAGCAACCACAAGACAAGCAGGCATGATTTATACAGGGTCACACACAGACAGCAGAACAAAGGAATAAATATGTAAATGGATGGAAAACAACCCACTCTACTGCTTCTTAGCTAATCTGGGAAATTCTTGACAGGAGAAAGGCTGAAATGCTCAACCTGATGAACAGCTGTGATAGTCTGAGGACCTGTGACCTTGGGCTTCACCTCTCTCATCATAGGAGTAACAGCAGCCATGCTGGGTGGGCTGCCACATACCATACCACACACTTTCAGTCACACAATGGGGCTGCAGGAGCTTCCAGGGAAAGCAAAGGGACAAGAAAAGAAAGCTATCAGGGCCAGGCATAGTAGCAAAGGCCTGTAATTACAGTGCTCAGGACATTGCCACAAAGTTAAGGCCAGCCTGGGCTACACTGTGAATTCAAGGCCAATCAGAACTACATAGCGAGACCCTGCCTCAAAAAACAAACACTCGGGAGGCAGAAGCAGGAGGATTACTGTGAGTCTGAGGCTTGCCTAGGCCACATAGTGAGCACAGGGCCAGCCTAAACTACAAAGTGTGACCCTGTCTCAAAAAAAAAAATTTTTATTTTAAGTATTCACAGTTCACAGGTACTGATCTGGGGAAGGAAAGAGGCTATGGTTTACAGAACAATTTCCAAAGGGTGCTGGGACCCACGAAGACTCTAGGCAATTATCTCCCTGGTTCTGAGCCAAAACTTCCCTCAGTGCAGACACAATACTGATGGGAGGGTAGTGACAGCAAGAAGTACACAGACTCCTGGGCCACGGTGGATGCCACACACCACACAGACATGGATGTGATTGGTCAGATTTTGAAATGCCAAGTTAGCTAAAGCATACATGCTATATTTATTTGGACATATTTTAAAAATAAAAATGCTGACAAGAAAGAAACTGTAGTGTTAATAGGTTTCTAAGAGTAACTTTCATTTTGTCATTTATACTATTTTGATGTTTGGCTAAGTTTCCACATATTTTTGCTTATGAAAATATATTTAAAGTAGACTAACATTTCAAATCATAGGTACTATACTTCTAAAACTTTTTAAAAATCTGATTTACACATTTGGTTTCAGACAAATTTAATGACAGCTTTTAAGAACACATTAATCTCATTCCGGGCCACAAAATATTATTTCATCACTTCAATGTCAATGTCAAAAAAGACAGCCACAGAGTCATGATTCTTATCTGGAGGGGACAAGAACAAGGCACCTTATGGCCTCTATGCAGGGCTCTCCCCTATTCTGAGGCAAAATTCTAGGTCATCAGGGTTGTACTAAGACTCTAAATTCCTCTAACTAGGAGAGATGGACACAGACCCTTGAAACCTGGCCACAGAGTGGCTGGAACACTAACAAACTGGAGCTGCAATGCACAGAACGTCCCCTCCAGAGCTTCTTTGTTCTTTGGGGAGTGCTTCACGGCAGCTACCCAGGGAATGTGGCCGGGCCTAGGGACAGGCTGTTCTTTCCAGGTGTGGCAGCAGATACCTTGAGGGTAGTGTGGGGGCCAAGCAGGGTCCAGGGCCAAGGCTGTGTGATGCCCAGTCATGGCTCCCAGCATGCTGCCTACTGATACCAGGTTTTTTTGAGTAATTTTTCAAAAGAGGTCAGAGTCAGGTTTGTATCCTATTGAAAATGACAGATCTCCTTTAAAAACACTGCCACAGAGCTGGGCGCATAGCTCAGTGATAAGAGTGCTTGCCGAGCATGCTCACAGTTCTAGGTTCAATCCCCAATACCAGAAAAAAAAAAGCACGAGCACTTGCCATAGGAGCTCCTGCTCCCATCTAACAGACACATGACAGAAAACATTAGAGACAGACACCTCCAGGCTCATGACAGCCCCACTGCCCAGGTACAGTCTCCTCTCTGCCCTGTGGGAGCTGAGGAGGAGGATCTGAAGTTCTATCCTGGCAGAACACTCTGCCATCCTCTTAGAAAACCAGCACAGCAAAATCTGTGGGTTGTGCCTGAAGTAGCTCCAACAATTATCTGCAAGAAATCAATATAGATCTTTGCTGGGAATACACAGTGCGCCCCAAGGGACAGCATGCCCCACACATTCCTCTCAAGCACAGCTCATACCCTGCAGCCAAAGCACCTGCCCTCAGTGTAACTTCTAAGTGGAGAACAACTGTGTGGGCTGAGTCTAAGGTCTGCACTGGCAAATCTGCAGCCCTGGGCTTCATGGTGACACTCAACCCCAAACTCTTTTCTGTACTTTACCTTCTACATTTAAGGACATTATAGTTAGAAAAACAAACTCCCTTGATAGTAGGGTATTATTAGTTTCTATCCAAGGCAGTGCTTTCCCAAACATGGTGAAACTTAGACACTGTAAGTTCCTAGAAGTTTAGTTAGTCATCCATTAGAAAAATCAAATGTCTTTTAACATATTACACATCTTTTACAAGAACGCCATCATTCCCAAATAAAAAACTTGGTACAGATTCACAAAGTAATAAATGTCAACCTTACATTTCTATCCCCCCTATCGGTATAAAGAACAAAAATTCTGTTAGCCAGTTTCTGCCACGTTTCTGTGATCAAATCTGTTACTGACAGAATACCCCAAACTCTTAAACCCAGACTTTCAGAGCCTGTAGTTCTGTTTCTAAACAGCCCTGAGATGCAGCTTCCCACCCACCTGTCCCTGCTTTTATGCTTTTCAGGCTACCATCAAATCCACACCAACCAGCACCTAGCAGATCCTCCAGGGTCCCCACCCCATGACCTGCATCACAGCTCATCTGATGGCACCTCCATCTGTCCTCCCCCTCAACTCCCAGCTTACTGTTCCTTCATAGCAGCAAGCCCAGCTTCTGAGCCTGACTCATTTGCACAGGGTCCAAGCTCATCCAGCACAGAGTCCATCTTGTCCTGTTCCACTGCTGTCTGTGCCACCCTCCAAAGCACTATTCAAGTAGTAAACCTCTGTTACTGCTCCTCCCCCACTGCCTTAGTCTCCAAAAGCAGGAATTTCCAACCAGGGAGGCAGGGACTGATCCACAGCCTGTTAGGAACCTGTCCACACAGCAGGAGGTGAGTGGAGGCAAGGAAGCAAATCTTCATCAGTATTTATAACTCTCCCCATCACTGGCATGAGCACCTGAGCTCTGCCCCTGTCAATCACCAAGGCATTAGATTCCTGTACGAGTATGAGAATGGACTACTATGGACTGTGTGAATGAGGGATCAAGGTCTCAAGCTATTCTGAATCATCCCCAAACATCATCCCATGCCCCATGGAAAATGTGTCTTCCAGGAAACTGACGCCAGAACCACTGGGGACAATTGTCCTAAAGGGGCTATTCCCAGCAAACACACAGGCCAGCCCTCTGGTTTTTGTCTATAAGCTTGATACATTCCTCCTTCCCCCAAAGTAAACACACACACACACCTTTAGAAAAGCCTCTTCCACTGCACGCAGGATGAAGTACGTCCAACAGGACAGCTGTGGATGACTTTATACTATCTACCTCTCTACCCATTCTGCTGAGGAGACCCCACAGCATGAACACAGCCACCCAGAGACTAGCACATATGGGACAGCACCCTGACTGGGCAGAGACAGATGCTACCTTTCCATCTACCCCTCTGCACAACGTTCCCCGAAGATCTATACATTTCCTTACAGATAAATTCAATCTCAGAATAAAAAAAAAAACACCCACTAGATAGAAGCAGAGCGCCAACAAAACAAACTCTAAGAAAACTGACCCATAGCACTTACCGAAATTCAAGAAAATCAGTTTGGCCTGTATCCCAGGGCATAGTCTGATGAGAAAGGGAATGGCGATGTATAGCCCCAGAACACACAGAAGCACCTTCCTCAGTCGGAACCACAGCCCCTTCCGCCTGCAGGAGAGAAGCAGTTCACAGGTCATGGAGTGGCTGGAAACTCCTTCAAGTTTATTAACGGCATAGCCAGCATTAGCCAACAAGGCCTGCATATTTCCCACAAGGCAAATAATAACCAAGGTCTCCCAACTACTTCTGTTAAAATAATTGTCTGAGATAGTCTCGAATTTCGGACTGTACTGGAAAAAAAGTTTTTCTTTTTCTTGAAAGCCAAAGACAACAGTCCTGCTGATTTCTTAGGACTGTACTTGGACAAGAATCAAACAGCGACAGCAGGCCCTCAGAAAGCACTTCACCTGATGTGAGACCCCAGGTGCCACTTCATCTTAGCAGAGCAGCTTCTCTGGGCTTCGCAGTCACTGTGAACTGGCCACCGTCCTGAGTTACTCATTAGCTCTCTGTAGGAAGCGCGCACACCCAGGACAAGCGCAGAACCTGCCCAACAAGGTGCCAGAGGGAGAAAGTTGAGAGCTGAGAAAAGGGCTAGGGCTGCAAGACTGTCTGAGTGCTTCTGCCCAGACCTTCACCATCCCAGTCTCCTCTCCAGGTCTCAGGTTGGTGGGCATCTCCAGTCTTAAAACCCTCTTCTGATCCCTACCACTATCCTACCTAATCCTCTTCCCAACCTCCTTGCAGAAACATCTCTAACCCATGATTCTCAAAATTCTTGGTCTCAGGACTTCTCTACTCTGAAAATTTGAGGACAACCTGTTTGTATAGTTTATTACTGCCATATAGAAGCTAAGAAATTTAAAAATGTCTAGGGCTGGTGATAGGGCTCAGTGGTACAGTGCTTGTTTAGGCCCACAGCCACCAAAAGATCTGTTCATTCATCTATAGTCATAATCGGACCAGGGATTTAGCTTAGTGGTTCTGGCACCTGCCTCACAAGCACAAGGTCCTGAGTTTGGCCCAGTACCTAAAAAGAACCCCCCCCAAACTCACAAAACACTAAACATTTATAGTAATAATAAGCAATCACTTGTAATTTAATATATAAATAAAATCTATTATGAAAAGCAATCATATTTGTTAGTGCTAGAAATTTTAGTGAGGATGGACATTCACGTTTTTATATATTTCTTTTTTTTCCGGTGCTGGAAGTTGAATACAGGGCCTTGCACATGCTATTTAAGTGCTCTACCACTGAATCCTATCCCTTTCAGACATTTCTTTAGGCTGGACCATTCAACAGAAGACAGAGAGATCCTCTTGTCTGTTCCTGAACTCTGTTTGACATGACACTGGAAACCCCCTTGACCTTGGACTGGAGTGGAAGAGTAAATGCGCAAACTCTATGTATTACAAATCACTTTGGGCACAGCTTGGAAAACTGTTGCTCTTACCAAACTAAACCTCACTGGGGCCAGTTATTTATTTCTAGACGTAATGTGCCTTTATAAACACACTGAACTGTTGATACAGAAAACAACAGAAATGAACCTTGAAAGTATTGTCATGCTAAAAAAAGAAATTCACGGAGACTGTATACAGTAAGATCCCATTCAACAGAAATCCATTCACCTGAGAAGGCAAAACTATACAGACAAAAAGCAGAAATCAGAGGAGCTGGGTAGAGTTGGACATTAAATGAACCAGACTCCAGGGAATCTGGAGTATGGAAAGAAATACTCAGTCATGCTTGTGCCCAGGGTGACATCACTGCAAGCTTCTATGTAGAGTCAACTGTACAGCTGAAACTGGGGAATTGTAGTATACATAAACAACCTCACTAAAACCAATGTAAATATAAGTTGATAAAGTTGATGACAAATACTCACACAGGTAATGTCATTCACTTCCTCACCCAGCAGTTCTGTTAAGTGGCTCACAAGCAGGGCAACAAAACCTTGTGTCCACATCTGCATTGTGCCCACAGCCCAGGGTTCAGACAATGCTATGGCAGGCATGTGACAGGCACCTGGCACCTGGGCACATCATCAAAAAACATCACCTAAAGAAACCTGGCTTAGTCTAAGCTACCAGAGAAGGGGCCACTGGGCTGAGACTAATTCAGGAATACAGAAAATAATAGATGAGGTGGGATATCTTAATCACTTTCCTGTCAATACCTGACACCCTAAACTTCAAGGAGGAAAATTTATCTTGGAACAAGAGTTTATTCTATTGTTGGTAGGTTTCAAGTCAGAATCAAGATAGCACAAGGACATGGTGGAGGAAAGGTACTCAACCCTCAGCAGTGAGGAAGCAGACAGAAAGAAAGGAAGAGCTGAGGGCAATGCCCCACGAGCCCACCTTGTTTTCTTTTTCTTTTTTGAGTAAGGGTTTCTCTATGTAGTTTAGGCTAGTTGTTTTTCTTTTTAGATTTTTTGAGACAGGGTCTCGCTTTGTAGTTCAGGCTGGCCCTGAACTCAGCCTCCAACTCACATCACAGCAATCCTCCTGCCTCTGCCTCCTGAGTGCTGGGATTACAGGCGTGAGCCACCACGCCCGGCACTGTGGTATGTGGTACTGGTTACTGCTGGGCGTGAGTCTCCATGCCCAGTATTGTATGTGGTTCCGGGTCCTTGCAAGACAGGCGCCAGAACCACTGAGCTAAATCCCCGGCCCCCTAGTTTAGGCTAGTTTTGAACTTACTATGTAGACCAGGCTGTGTTAAAGCCATAGTGATCCTCCTACTTCAACCTCCCAAAGACTGAGATTACAGGTGCATGGTACCACAACTGCCTATAGTCCCACCTTTTAATAGCACATTTAGCTATTAAACTCATCAATGGCTGAATCCACTGATGAGGATAGCAATCCCATGATCCAATCACCTTCCAAACACATAAAACTTTGGAGACTATTTTAGATCTAAACTAATATTCCACCCAAACTCCCAAAAGATTTATGTACATCTTATGCAAAATGCATTTTGTTCATCTCTAAAAGTTACCAAAGTTGTAACAGTTCCAGCCCTGCTGAAAAGCCCAAATCCAAAGTCTCCTCTGATACTCAAGGCAAACA
>PVIR01003690.1:0-86291 GCA_004026965.1 Petromus typicus | reverse complement strand
AGACCAAGCTTTCAGACTTTTATTTTCTTACCCAAATGCTTCATTGACGTTTTTCTTATTCTTCTCAAGCATCTTCTTATTCTTTTCAAGCTTCTTTCTCTGCATCTTTACTCTTTTCTCAAATTCTTAGTCTGTAGTAAATCAGATCCCAGTGCTTAGCCCTGTGGTTGATTTGTGCAAAAGCCTCAATATGGGGCCGGGGATTTAGCTCAGTGGTTCCGGCGCCTGTCTTGCAAGCACAAGGACCTGGGTTCGATCCCCGGTAACCACATAACAATACTGGGTGTGGAGACTCACCCCCAGCAGCAACCAGTACTACATACCACAGTGCCGGGCGTGGTGGCTCACGCCTGTCATCCCAGCACTCGGGAGGCAAAGGGAGGAGGATTACTGTGATGTGAGTTGGAGGCTGAGCTTAGGGCCAGCCTGAACCACAAAGCGAGACCCTGTCTCAAAAAACAAAAAAAAAAACCCCAAAAAACAAAACAAAAACAAACAAACAAAAAACCACAAAAGCCTCAATATGTTATACAATCTTTGACCTAGTAATTCCCTTTAGAGCTATTTCTTTATGTTGACATATACAAAATTTAGGCATAATGTTGACCATCAAAAGATCAGAAATGAGATGAAGACTTGGACATTAAGACATTTGTTGAATAAATTATGAACTTTGATGAATGGAATATTATCTAGTCATTTCAGTTCAGAGTGAAGGATTAATGAGATGAAAAATAGATGAGCATTAATATATTAGCTTAATAATATATTATTATATTTAGCAGAGACAAGATAGTATTGCCCCATTTTGTTAAAAACATATATACATACATACATATATATACTTATATATATATTTTTAAGAAGTATTAGTATACACATAAAAAGTAAATAATAATTGTTTCTGAAGAAGAGGGTTAAAGATAATTTAAATGCTTTATTGTTTTTGCTCATCTGTTTTGTGATTTTAATTTCTTTTGGTCATTTAAATCTTCTTGTATGAATAAGTGTATAGCATAATTTAAATTTTATTTTTCAAATAATCTTTATCCTCTTATGAACATACAGTTTTCTACTTCTTCAATATTTCAGGACTAAACTATTGAGGGAGTCAGAAAACCAGTTGGGAGGTCTCAGGAGAACCACAATTAGTAATTTGTAGAGTTCAGAGTAAAGCTTTGAAAATGGTTTGGGGAGGAGATTAGAAATGAGTTGGAAATAAGAGAAGAGAAGAAGAAAGATAAGACCGAAAAGGCTGGGTTTTGCTGCTCTGGGTCAGTCTCTTGGGGTCTGTGGTGCTCTTTCATATAGCAGAGGATGGCAGGGAGTCCAGTGATGGAAAAACATGTGACTTTAAAGGCTGGTGTAGGGAATGGACGGAGGGTTTCTCTCCAGGAAGCCCTGCAAGAAGGTACCAAAAGAGTACTGTCAAGGTGTGACATTTCCATAGTTCTGCAATGATTTGTTACTTTGGAGACATATTACCTGTAGGGATAGTGTTAAGGGTCAAATATCTGAAGGCACAGGAGATCTAGATTACAGAGCATTACCAGAGGTCTTGGCCAGGAAATTAACCCAACAGCAAACAAAATCAACCAGGGAAACTCACTAATGTTAAGTTACAGTCTTCTTTTTATGTGTTAAAGGGAACGTTCTCAAATCTATTCATGCATATGACAGAACCTTGAAGTAGGGCATCCCCAGGACACCAAAGGGAGACAGGTCAGTGGCTGTCAGTTTTTCAGCATTATGTGCATTTTGAAGGAGTTCGTTAAAGAGCAGTGAAACTGTGGGGGTAGCTGGGAATGGGAACACAGATTAGAGAGAAAGTTTAAGAGAGAGTTGTAGTGATTTCATCTAATATTTGAAAGAAGAAAGGAGATAACAAAAGCTGACTCTATCAGACAGATGACAGAGAGAAGCAATAGAAGAAATAAAGTCGAGACTTAATTTAATAAAGACCTCAGTCATTTTGGGAATATAAAAAAGCCCCAGAAGAGAAGCAAAGAATATGACAGTGAGGACAAAAGGAAGCAATTCTCTCCATGCTGGAATCTTACTAACCCCAATCTTAAATTAATCACAGTTTACACTTAGGGAAAAACACTTAGCCTTAGCAGAGGATTCTTGGCTGAACAAGCCACAAGCCTGACCTGGCACAGATATTCCCATGTGTTTGGGTGCTTTGAAAGTCAGCCCTGTTGCCACCCTCAGTTTTGAACGATAGCCTTGAGTATTGTTAGATTCTCAGCCATCAAAGAACGATGCCTTCATGCTCAGCATAATCCACTTTGAGTAGTAAAACAGCTAGCGTTATACTGTAGGAAGACTTTTCAGTCATGGAGGAAGAAGATCAAAGGGGTTTTCTGTGATTGTGCTTCGTTTTTGGATAAAGCTTCTTTTGACAAGAAAATTAAATGCATCAGAACATATTCCATTCACTTATTTGTTCATCATGGTAGTGAGCGTCCCATTGCTGTGAAGTACTTGAGAATAACAAAGCTTCTTTTGTTTAATGATTTTAGAAGTTGCATTCCATGGTTGGCTAGCTTCATTGGTTTGTGGTGAGGGAGAAATATTGTGGTAGAAGTTGCAGAGGGAGAGGAAGAGGGAGAAAGGGAGAGGGGAGGGAGGAGAGAGGAGAAGGGGGAGGGTGGGGGGGAGAGGGAGAGAGAAGAGAGGAGAAAGAGGAAAGCAAGGGATAAGATATACTGTCTAAGGCATGCCCCCACCCCACTGCCACACACACCGTGACCCGTTTCCTCCAAGTAGGCCCCACATCCTAAAGTTTCCAGCACCTCCAAATAATGCAATCAGATTATGAACGCATGGGTGGATAAGTCCATTGACTAAATTAGAGCCCTTGTGAGACAATCACTTTCTGGCTCTGAACACTGCTGTGTGGGGGACCAAGCCTTCGACATGCAAGCCTTAGAGGGGCATTCTAGATCTGTAACACGTGTTCACACAGTCAACAAACACTATGGAACACGTGTTTCAGGCCAGGTGCAATGCTGGTGTTCAGGATCAAGGCTGAAGCCCAACTCCTGCCTTCAGGAAGTTCCTAGTCTACCCAACAATACCTGCTCATTGGGTGCTATTATGAAATGTATCACCAAGATTAATATACTAGCAAGTGAGCTGATTTCAGCAATTTCTCCAAATGAATATTTTTATTGATTCTTTGAAAGCTTTCAGGTATCATTTTCTTAACATTAGCTTGTTTCCCAGTGAGGTTGTGCTCCTTTCTACTTGCCCGGGGACCACTCTGCACCATTCTAAGTCCCCTCGCTGCTGACAGCCTGCCTTTGTGCCTCTGGCTTTCATCTGGCTTCTGCAAGTGAGAGGGAGAAGGAAGTCAGAGAGGACAAAGTGTGGCTGTGCTGTTTGTTGCCCCAGCTTCCTCCCGCCTCCTTGCTCTACAATGACTTTAGTTGGGAAGACTTTGCAAATGTAACCTTTGATGCCTGAGGTAGCCCCATTGTTCCCTGTAGCCCGATGAGGCACTGCACTATTGCTTTTGGTTTCTTAAACCCAACTCACACCACTGATGTAGTCCCTGTACTAAACTTTCCTTGAATGACCTTGCTTGACTCACCATCTATTTCATGCTTTCCTGATAGAGTGGGAAAGGTCTTTGTTAAAAGAAAAGCAAACATTAGAGTTTAAATAGAGAGTGTCCCCAAAGATTCATACATTACAAGCTTGTCCCCAGTGCAGGGTTATTCAGAGGTGGGGCTCAGGGTTGTGGATGAATTATGAGGATCCATAGATTAGTCACTTGCTGAGTTAATTCATATCTGAATGGGCTATTTAGGGAGGGGTAGATCTTGGGAGCATGACTTTGAGGGGTGTATTGTTTCCCTCTTCCCCTGGCTCATTCTGCCCAAATTTGTCATAGGTGAGCAGGTTTCCTCTGTAGTGTCCTCTCTTCCATAATGCTCTGCCTCACCTGAGTGCAAAGCAATGGACAAGCCACAGCCACAGGCTGACCGTGGACTGAACCCTCTCATGCCACAAGCCAAAATATATCCCTCCTCCTTTAAATTGTCATTTGTGGGTACTTTTGCACAGCAACGAAAAGCTGACTAACACACAAAGGATCTATTCTACATAGCTTCTGGAACCAGTATAACGAGATGCTTACAAGAGCCCTTATTTATTTTATTATTTTTTGTTCTGTTTTTTAATTTATTTTTTAGTTTAGTTTTTTTGAGACAGGGTCTCACTTTGTAGTCCAGGCTAGCCCTAAATTCACTTGGTAGCCTGGGCTAACCTCGAACTCAAGGCAATCCTGTTGCCTCTGCCTCCTGAGTATTGGGATTATAGACATGAACTACCATGCCCAGCACTGTGGTGTGTGATTATTGAGGATCGAACTCAAGGCCTTGCACCTGCAAGACAGGCGCTGGAACCGCTGAGCTAAATCTCTGGCCCAAGAGCCCTTATTCTAAATCATCTGTGTTTACTGTTATTCCTATTATACTGTGTAAATCAGTAGAACCTTATGAGATACCAGTAGATCATAGATTTTATATCACCACCTAGAAAAACTGTTTTCTTACCTTCTCTATGCCATTGCCAGATTGTCAGCCATTGTGTAACCAATTACCTATAGCTGTTGACTTATTTTATTGTGAAATAGGTACATTTTATATACATATCATGATCACACTTAACATTGACAATTTGTATCAGTATATGACATGACTTGAGTCTCATTTTTTCCCATTCCCCTACACACCCTACAACCCCCACCCCTGTATACATACAGCTCTTGATTTTGTAAGTCAGCCTGGCATGAGCTCCCACAACAGATCCTGAAGTCAAATATCAGGGAGTGAGTATGAAAACTCACTCACTGGAATCTTGTGCTGCTCCTCTTAATCCAAAGTCTCTGTCAAGTCTCTCTGGCCGTTGAAATCCATTTTAACCAGCACCGTTCCCAGGATATGGGTGACTTTCTCCAGCTCTAGCAGTGACTAGATCTTGGCTCTCTGCTCACTGATTACTGGTGCCTGGTCCATATTTCCCTGTCCTGTACATTGAGCTGCATCACTCTGCAGAAGGAGAGAGGGTGCATCTGTAAATGCCAACTTACTCACTTACAGAGTGGCGACTGTGTCCTGGCACTTTTCTAGGTTCTGGGGATACTGTTTTTCTACTGCCTATAGGACACAGGAATAAATGAATGAATTCTGCTCTTGGAGGCAAAGAAAAGGAAATGAATACATGCGCCTTCATTTTAATTCATTGTACTGGTTTCTCTTCTTCCTTTTAAATATATCTTTACCACATCCTTTCTTGATTTCTTTTAAAGATCATTTGCTTCCTCCTTAAACTATAAATAAAGAAATTATAATTTTTAATGATAATCTCCAGTGATATGATTCTACTACAATTCTGGAACTAGTATTTACTTTCAAAATCAATATGTCTAAAATCATCAAATCTCTATTTTCAAACTGTTGCATCTTAGACTGTGAGATACATTCAGCATTTTGAATATATGTTTATAATGAAGATATTTCTATTTTTTCACTAACTACACATACTGACTTGATTTGCTGATATGGGCCAAACAATTTTTTTGCACAAAACAGCCTATACCATGGCTTTAGTGACAGTTTGCCAGTCATTTAAAAGAGTCTAAAGCTTTATTTAACAAAGGCTCATGAAGATATTTTGTATAGTTTTTGAGTTCTGTTTGGGTGATGTTATAGTTTGAATTTTAAATGTCACCCAAAGCCCATGTGTTGAAAGCCTGGTCCTTAGACCACTGTGATATTGGGAGGTGAATCTTTAAAGGGTGGAGCCTGATAGAAATGAGGCCACTGAGGACATGCACTTGAAGGGGAAAGTGGGGCCCAGACCCCTTCCTACTTCTCTTTGGCTCCTGGCCATGAGGAGATGAGCAGCCTTTCCACGCCATCAACTCCCAGTGTGCTGTTTTGTATGGCCTCCTCACCGCAGGCCCAAAGCAATGGGCCAACTAACCAAGGAATAAATCTGTGAGTCAAAATAGACATTCTTCTTTATAAGTGATCCCTGGTATTTTGTTATAGGAATGGGAAGCTGCCTAACACAGATGGCGTTTTTTCTTAATTCCATAACTGATGATTTGGTTTTAATAGTGACTTATTTTTAAAGGTGAAGATGCAAAGCACAGAAGACTCATAACAATTGGTTCATAAGAAATAAGGCTGTATAATTAGTCTGAAGAATTAAGAGGCTGTTAGAAACATTCACAAGGTTTTACTGCATCTCCTAAGAGAGAAATAATGGATTTATAAACAGGAAACTGGCCTAAAAGTGAACATGTCAAGAGAATCCACTTGGAAGTGAGAAGAGACAGAAACAGAAAACATGACTTCTGATTCCTGTTCCATTACTTTAATCGCTGAACACTACTCAGGTTAAGCTAAAGAGATATAATGGTGCATTTGACAGATGCTTTCACATCAAGATTAGATAGAAGCTCTGAAAGTCTAATGTTGAACCTTTCTTCCTGTCTGCCGACAATGTCATTCAAAATCCCTCACTGCCTGGTCTCTGACTAATCAGAGGCATTCCTGCTGCAACCAACACTTTCCCCGATTCAGCCCTGTTTTACATGAAACACCTGTGTGTAAATAACACGGTAATGATTCAAGTTGTGCTCTACTGCACCATGGAGACCTCACTCTTTAAAGGAACACTGAAGTAAATGCTTGCATAAAGCAGAATACCCTTTTTGTAATGTAAACAATGTGAGCCCAGATAAAGCTTCCAATTTACCTAATTTTAGATTGTTGCATATTGAGTTTTATTAAAGCAGAACATATCTGAAAATGAAAATATTTTAAGCCTCAGCCCTTTGCCCATCATAATAGCTTTTTAAAAATCTCATTACAATAAAACCCATTACTTTGAATAGTTAAATACAAAAATTATCCTCCAGGTGTATTGAAATTTTAAAAGGGAAGAAAAAATCCTGCATTGAATGCTTTGTTTGTTCAGCTTCTCTTTCAGTGCTGTTCTGAAATGACAATACAATGACTAACATCATGCAGAAAGTACATGGCAAAGTTAGGTGGTCACTGACAAAAGGGCCATTATGGATTTTTAGGATAACAGTGGCAGATCAGAAGGAATAAGTCAGGGTCTAGGGCTCCCAGCATTGAAGGACATCCACCAGAATGGTCTATGTGTTTATAGATACAATCAACAACCATGAAGTTCTGCAAAGGAATGGAAGATTGGAATGTTAAGCATGGTGTCCAGTCCAGTGCTACCTGAGTTATACTCAGAGATCAGCATTCAAACTCACATCACTGCATCGGAAACAAGTACTCGAGGTTCTGGCAGGAATCTTCATGAGCCCTGTCAGTTCACAAGCCTGCATGGAGAGCTGAAGATACAACCTCAGTACAACTGAAGTCCTTGCCCTGGAGAAGAGAGCATGCTTACTCTTCCTTTGGTCGTTTATGATGCTGAGGATGAACTCTGGGCCATGAACATGGTAGGCAGTACTCTCCCACTGAGTTATATCCTCAAGAGTATGTACCTTTCTGAGCTGAAAAGCCATTTATGGTCATTACTTTTGCAATGTGGGGAGGGCCACTCCGACCTTGCCAACCTCTCAGAAAGGAAGTGAGAAGAGGGAAGCTGGCCCTCTATTCATCCCTCCCCACCCTGTCTTCTCTCTAGGACATCATATGGCCAGAGTCTCTTTGAAAGAAAGTCACAAAGACTACATCAGAAGGAAATCAAAAGTTTAGATTCCAAAATAGAATTCTGGCTATTCTTTAGCTCTCATTTATCACTCTAAAGACTGATTGCTTCAGAGCTCAGTGGAAGCCACATGTCATTGCAGTTTATTTCCTTGGAAGCTGAATCTCCATGGTCTGGCTTCTGTCCTATATACTGTATTTAATTGTATTTAAATTTATCTGACTCCCAGTGCTGTCATTCAAATCTTAAGTGTCTCTAAGGTCCATGTGTTAAAGATTTGGTCACCTGCATGAGACTCCATTAGGAGGTTTGTTGAACCTTGAGGTAGAGTCTAGTAGAAGTAAGTTAGGTCATGGGGGATGTGTCCAGCCACTTCCTGTCTTTCCTTTTGCTTCTCACAAAAGTAAGATGTTTCTTCCAACATGTGCCCTCACCATTATGTGGTGCTTTGTCACAAGCCCAAAGGAATAGGGGTAAGCCAAGGATTGAAGCCATGAGCCAAAATAAACCTTTCCTCTTTATAAATTTATCATCTTAGGTATTTTGCAACAGTAACGAAAGCTGACTAAGTAAAGTACAGTAATTCAGAAAAATATGGAAATCAATAGAATTTTACTTATGTATCTATACATTCATGTGTTCATTATGAGGAGTTTACTAAAATCAGATGGTATTTCATAGGGTTTTAGAATAAACAAGACAAGCAGTTACTTCTTTTAGAATATTGCCTTATAGACAGTGAAGAGTTCTCCCCACCCAGTTCGTTTAACTTCATATGCTCTACATATCCCCGAGATATTTTCCTTCGGAACGCAGTCCCTTCAGATGTTTTAGGTCAGACATTAAACTTAGTGAGTTAGTGAGATTAAGAAAATTCCAGGTGACTTTTGTTTGTTTAGTGGAGACACAGTCTTCACTTATGGCTGCCCCTTAGTTCTAATAAAACAACCCTCATTTATCCTGAACATGGAGGTGGGATGTCATGATGTTGGTAATTATTAATGACAACTAATAGTTGGTAGTGATTAGTGACATTTGTGAGAGCAGGATAAAAATAATAATTATAATAATGTG
Source organism: Petromus typicus (assembly GCA_004026965.1). Classification (NCBI taxonomy): domain Eukaryota; kingdom Metazoa; phylum Chordata; class Mammalia; order Rodentia; family Petromuridae; genus Petromus; species Petromus typicus. Next base: position 77,504 of record PVIR01003690.1, on the reverse strand, counting down.
AAGTGTCACGAGCAAACAGTAATTGCAATAATGATTGCTATTATAATAATGAGTGAGGAAATGATTTTAGGTTATTAAATCAGGAAGGATAAAGGAAGCTTGCACACACACATATATATGTATACATATATATATATACATATATATATATATATATATATATACACACACACATATACATACATGCATACATACATATGTACGAATATATGATTGTGGAAGGTTGCCAGAAAAAAATAATATTCACTTTTGTTTGAGGACTTAGTGTGTGCTAGGCATTGTGCCAAAGATGCCGCATACATTATCTCATTTAATCCACAGTGACTCCATGAATAGATCTTATTGATAGTGTCATTAACCTTGTGCTAATGGGAAAATGGAGGTTTGGAACAGCTATGCAATTTGACAACAGGAACTTAACAGATGGTAAATGGCAAAAAGGGAATTCAAGGCCAGGTGGCTAACACCAGAGTCCGTACATTTAACTAGTACTCTATGTTGCCTGAAAATTGGAGGATATATTCTGTTATCTAGGACAACACTGACATCTGCTCATGTATCAAATAGCCCAAAGGTGTGGCTCTTCCTGGCACATTGTCTTAGACACAGGATCCCAGCTAGCCTCAGGAGTGTCCCACAGACCAGGACCTGGTAAGGACAGGGCGGCAGAACCCTAATGTGGAGACAGAGCAATGTGATAAAGAGAAGAAGCTTGGGTTACTCCTGGTTTGGACATAAAGCCTGGTAAAAATGCATCTTCTTGGGACTTTCTGATCATAACTCTGATTTAAATCATCCGTTTCTCCTATAGGCAAGTAGTGAAATCATTGGTATCCACTGACCATGTCTTGTATACTCAGAAAATACACTTTGTACACATCTATACTGCCTTCAGAATCTAAATAGGGCTGTCCCATTGTCATGAATATACATCTATTTAAAATTCAAAGTTCTAAGTCCTTGGTGGTTTCTTTAAAAGTCATTCTCTTAGTTTCTGTTTTCAAAAGATATCTGGTAAGTTTCATTCCTTACTTGACAATGGGACAATAGGACTGTTGTATTATTCAATGCTTGATGATTCTATAGGCACTTTAGGATCTCAGGATACCTTGGAGTCCTCGTTGAGAGCATTGCCTATCATTGTGAAGGAAAATACTGCACCTGAGCAATGGGTGGGTGTGCTTTGGAGCAATTGAGGACCTTTACTATTAACTCTGAAAAAGGACTCATACTAACCAATAAGAGGTCCAGGTAGCCAAAAATTCACTTTAATGGAGATGAAACACATAAAAACCTTTACTCTAAGAGAAAAATAATGTGTTCTTTGCCCTGATGATCCTCAATTATATTCCCCAGCAGATAGGCCTAGTGGGACTGATATGGGCTTCGGGGCTTCAGAGTTCACCCCCCTGGATTAGTTGTTCAGCATTTTCTGGTCTGATGGAGACAGGAGGTTTTAGGGTGTAGTTAGAGTTCTTTTTCTAAAAAGTTTATTTCCAAACCAACATGAAGAGACTAATCAAAGTGACATTTGGCTGGAAGCCATAGTGAGCCATGAGAAAAGGGTGCTGACACACTCCTGGGTGAAGTGGATGAGCTCAGAGCTGCACAGGAGCATGTAGATACCTTCCCCGAGTGAACGTAGGCCTGGCTTCTGGGGAATCACGGCACGTTAAACTCACCATCCTGATTTTTAAGCTGATGCACTCTGGTTGCAAATAGCTCACATAAAAAATTAAGCAGAAGTGAAAGACGCTGAGTGATCAACATTATGAAATTTGCGATTTTCCCACCTCTTTGCATCCTGGGTTAAATTTCCATGGTTAATATTTTATGAGCGTTATTTCAGTAAGATTCATGTTCATGTTTAAAAAAAGGACTGCTCATGTAGAGCCATGTTAAGATGCCAGGACTCAGGAAGGTGGAAGCAGCACATCATGTGGACCTTCTGTGTTGTGGGAGAGCGTGCTGATGTACACGGTGAGAAGACGTCTTTGCAGGAATGCAGTGATTATTGGCAAAGCACCTCTCTTTTGTTCTGTGTTGAAGTCCTCTAAGGCAGGTGGGGCAAGAGCAACAGGATGAAAATAGTGAAAAATAAAGGTTGATTAAATCAGGAAAGCTCAGTTATAACTGAGGTGTCTCAGTACACAGGGTAGGAACACATTGCAATGCTCAATAGATAAAATGTTATTCCACATTTGGAAAAGATTCTCATTAGCATTTCCCCTACCTACAACAACTTCATAGATTTTACTGTCCCTTCCCCTGTCTGTCTCCACTGGGAATGTTCTCATCAAAGCTGGTACAGTATTTGATACTTACGAGTTCTCCTGACATTTCTCCTTACTCACCAAATAGAGTCATAATCCTTAGTATGTAACTTCAAAATCCTCTACACAATAACCGATTGCTTCTCCAAAGAGGATTGTGACTTCAGATGGAGAATAAGCTGCTGAAGAAAATTAACTTTCAAGAAATGAAAGTCCTTCCTGTTTCTGTGCACTTGGAAGCAGGAAAAGAAAAATCCAGAGGCTGTCACACAAATGCCAAAGCACCCTTTGTGCTGCCTATAGAATTTCAGGCCAGATAGTCACTCCCAAGGTTACTCTGTCCTCTTATTCAAAGCTCCCAGATAGTAGAGGATGGGTGCGGCTCATTTCTTGCAATCATTTGGCCCTTCTCCACAATATTCTCCGAGGCTGTGGCTCTTAAAGACATTAATTCCCTAGCTGAAAAGATACCTGAACAATTTGATTTAACCATTTCCTCTTTAGCTCTTTACACACTAGCTGAATCCAGGAACACTTTCTGCTCCTTGCCCTTGATGAAAGGGTTAAAAAGACCTTAAAAGTAAACGGAAGCTAGCACATCCTATTTGGCCAGCGTGTGTGTGAAGTGTCCTGGGTTCGCATGATTAACATGCTTGCCCTCCAGGTCGAATTAGTAAAGATGAAAGCAAACCCATGAGAGCATAAAAATGCCACATCAAGTCAAGCGGCGACTCTATCTCACGGCGCTTGGGTCTCACTGGGTGGATGGCGGCGTGCACAGTGTACAGGAGGGACGAGGCTGTGTCCTGAGTTCCAGCAGCACTCATGGATAAGCCTGAGCAGGTCACGCCACTGGTCTGATCCTAGCTTTCTTTGTTGGGACCCTCGGACCTGGGATGCCAGCTGCTTCTCTCTATCCCAGGGATTGTCTTGAGAATCAGCTCTGAGGATGGGTGCACGTGTATTTTTCCAACAGTACAGCTAAATTCATTGCACAAAACGGAGTCCCCAGGAACCTGTAGGGAGGTATGAGGGACACTCCATGACACCCTGCAGACCCCTCTTCCAAGGATGCTCAGCTCCTTTAAACACAGCTTCATTTCAGCAGCCATCCTGGGAGATGTCCCCCACAGCAGGGCCTTCTTACCGAAGGAGAACTCTGAGAGAGGCTACGTGAGAAGGTAGGAGAGGAAGTCTAGCACAGCTGCAGTGTCTGTTGAGGGCAGATTCAGGCTGATCCCGTACATGAGCCAGACAGCCCCACAGCATGGGGGGAGGCTGGCTTTGTTCCCTGCATGTCCAGTCCCTGGCTTGGACTGTATCCATCTTTTCTTACCTGCCCATAGTGAAGATACAGGATGGGGTCCCATGTTCTCCCCGGTATTTTCTGCTGTTGTGGTCCTGGTGGAAGAGGGCAAATTCTCCAAGGAGTCATCCATGAGCTGTGGACAGCCAGTTCTCAGCTGTGGGATGTTGGGGGAGGTCTCGTGTGGGCCACTAGCATTACTAAGGCCAAGGGCTGCTGCTGTTTAACTGTGTCCCTTAAGTTCATAAGTTGGAAATCTAATCCCCAGTGTGTGCTGGAAGTGGGGCTTACTGGGAAGAAAGCAGGGGAACTGATCGATGATTGAGTTAACGTTGTTACCTTGGGAATGAGTCACTAATCCTGGGAGTGTGTTTGCTGTAAGATCCAATTCACTTTCTCTTACCCAAACTCTCTTGCACTTCTGCCTTCTCCTGTATTACATGTAATACAGTAAGCTGGCCATTGCCAGATGCCAGGTGAATTTCTGGTCCTTACTAATACCCAGTCTAGGATCCCTTTTAGCATCATAAATGAACTAAGAGTAAGGTGCTTGTCAATCTCTGTGCCCTACTCCAGCCTTTTTTCTCTCAGGAACTCTCCTAGCCACCTTCCTCAATGGCCAGTGCTTATGGTCCAGTAATTTCAGTTTAAAGGTCACTGATCCCAGGAAACCATCCTTCTTTTACTTAATCAGATTAGTCCAGTCCCTCTGGATGCCCAAGGAGCACTCTGCGTTGGCCCTTGAAGGCATTGACCAAAAGTAAGACTTAAATCTTTATTTTTGCCATCATATATTTGATATCTTCTGAGCTAAGTTGTATACTCTGTGAGGACAGGGACTGTGTATATCATGGGTGGCCTTCCTCTGTCTGGAAGTATGAAGCTGTGCTATGGGGAATACATGACCTCCAGGGTCCCCAGGTTAAGAGAAGCTGCCACATCCGCTGTGTTGTTCACTGTTGACACACAGCAGGTGTTCAACAGACGTGTGATGTGTGAAGAATGGAGAACATCTGGCAAAGGGAGTTGAAAACCAGGTCTGTCTTTTCCCATGATATGTCCAGCCATGCAAAACCCTGGTTTGTTTATATGTGATGTCCACACTTTTGGGAACCTGCTCTCAGAAGTCAGTTTTTGCTATCTTTACCTTGACTATGAACCTGTTGGAGAGTGTAGTGTTTTAGTCCTTTAAAACTGCCTCTTTCAACTTTCAGGACAGGTCTTGCAAGTTTCAGTGAGCCAGATGGTCTCCTCCTCACCCTCTGGGCCCTTTGTACTATAAACCTTTCATCACATCTTGCTCAGCCTTTGTGATTTCAGGATGAAGAGCTCCAATCAGCTTAGCTTTTCCTCATACAAAAATCGCATTTCCTTGATCACTTTAGTTCTCTAGAATTTTTCTGCTCTTTATGGCTCACCTAAGGACACATTCAACTTCAGTTGGGCTCTGATTCTCCCTTACTGGCTCTCTACATAGGTCTAACAGCTGGTGTTTCAGACCCTATATTCCCTTCTCCAGGTCCTAACTTTCTCCTCACCAAAGAGCCTCATCTTTAACTTTCACCTTCTGCTCTCCCACTCGGTATGTCTTCACTCGTGTTCTTCCACCTCTAGGTCAAGATCTGTTCTTGCTCTTAAATTCAGTTCTTCCCACTTCATTCTCCAACCCTGATAGAACTTGTTCTCAAACTTATCCCTTCTTTCTTTTTCATCTCACCCACTCTTTAGAAGAACCAACAATATCTCAGAATTTAGTGGATTAAAACAAAGACTTGTGTCTCAGTGTTACAAAGTCTGATAAGGGTTAGGTGGCTCTTCTCCAAGTTGAAGTTGTGCTGTCGGCCACAGGGGCACCGAATCAGGGACAGAGGGTGACAGAAAAGAAACTTGGATTCTTTCAAGCTTCTAGCAAAAATTACACATGCCACACATTGCTAAAAATTCACTAGCAAGAAATAAACAACCCAACATCTATTTGCAAGAAAGCCTGGCAAAGGGGAGAGTGTGTGTGGACAGTTTGGTGAAAGCCAACGGCCTTTGTTGCTTTCTTCATAAGTACATACATTTCCTCTCACCTGAAAAGACTTTGCCTGGCCTTCTTACACCTCAGCTTCCTTTTGGTGAGAAGATCCCCAAGTGGATAAGTGGTTCTTCTCCATGGATTTCTTCATCCTCATCATCCTCTCTGTCTTTAAGTCCCTGTCTCCTGGTCTGATTTCAACCCACTCCAAGAGACCATTGCTCATTCTTTCCCACAGTCCTCATTTCTTTGGTCCTTTTTAAGCCCAGAACACACTGCTGTTCTTTTTCCTAGTGTAATTCTACCCTCCTTCAGCTGGTATGATCACCCAACTGCTTTCCCGTTTCCTCTCCTTTTATTCTTTCTCTTTCTGGTCCCTACCCATGGGCAAACCCCAAAACTCAAGCCCTGGCCCCTAGCTTCCCTGGCCATATATGCTCTTCATTGAAGAAATGATGTCTTCAAATAGTACCTCAAAAGGAGGCTGAGGGTTGGGCAGTGTCCTTCCAGGCTGTGATGCTGACTCCAGGAAAGCGCAGGGCTTGGTCGGGCTGGCCAGGCATTTCCATTTACCTTGGACTAGTGATATGGTTCCTCTGAACTTTGGCTTTATTTAAAAAATGTCACGATGAAGCCCACCTCAGAGGATTATAGAGGAGTAGATAAAAACATTAATTTCAGAAAAAGTACAACACATGTTAGTTTCTCATCTTCATCACTTCCAGTTCTATATTTCACCTGAATTTCATTCATTCAAGTGTGTCATTCACCTGTTACTTCTTGAACATATCAGACATCTTCTCTGGGCTAGATCTGGTGCCAGACCTAGGGGATAAAACAAGAATGAGGCAGATCCTTCCAGAGTCAGTGTGAAGTGAACATCCTCATGCTTCAACAGGCAATCCAAGTGTTCTAATGGGTATCTAGTTCTTTTCTATGCAAAATTGAATATAGAAATTCAGATTGATTAATAATTTCTATTTGTGTGGACTTTGATTCTTTACTCTAAAAGTCAGCCAGGCATGGTCATATATGGTACCTGCTGGTCCTTGAGGGCTGAGCGGGCACCTACATTAAGAGGAGTGGGCAGTAGGTCCTTCTTCATGGAGGCAGTCATGGCCTATTGTGTTTGTATATTCCTGTAAAGTGGATTTATTTAGGGGGCTTAATTAACCCACCCCAAATAGATCAATTGGTGTAAAAAAATCTGAAATAAAACTATACAGTGGAAATAAAACTAATAATTAAGTGGATCTTCTCATTTATCAGCTGAATAGGGATACTCTTGAGAGTATGAGCAACACTATTAATCATTTTGCCAGGAAACAAGTGCAAACTGGGAATGTCCTAAGCAAACTGGGGCAAGTGTTCACCTGACTAACTATACAAGCACAAGCAAACAATAAGAACAGCAGGCTTCTGCTTCTATTCCAGGGACAAGCTTGTTGTCAGCCACACTCAAAACCTAAAGCAGTCATAATACATTGATCTGTCAAGAACTGAATTACAATATTGGAAAAGGACATTTGAAAGATAAATATGTATTTCTGATCATTCACAAAGAACTTCACTCTTACAGTTTTCTGTTTTTTGGTATATTGGTATTAGCTAATCAAGGCAATATTTTGCCTTGGCAAAATATTTTTAAAATAGCGTCATTTTCTATCTAACCCTCTCCTTATTTTGAATTTAAACTTTTAGGCATATAACTTTTCATGTGTCCTATATATTCACATGGAAGTATGTGTACAGGCTGATAATGGATGATAACGAATGAGGTGGCATACGCTATAAGCAGTTTTGTTGGCGAGGGTATTCAATGGAAAGTGTTTGAAAACATTGAATGTCACTAGAACCAACCTGAGTTCTAGGATTTTGATCTCGATGTCCCAATGTCACTCTGAAGCCAGTAAGTTGAAATAGCATATTTACTTTCCTCTCCATGAGAACTTAATTTTGACTTCTCACTTGCCTTCGTGGAGATCTCTAGATAGCTAAGAGATTTCTGAAATGAAATTTCCAGTTTCTCTGCTAAGAGAGCTCTGACTCTGTCTTCTCCAAGACCATTATCCTCTAATTCACATTTTCTTTTCGAGCTTCTTCCTCCCTCAGCCCTCTCCATTCTTTTTCATTTCCCTGCTGCTACCTTCTTCCTGGCTCTCACTGTCTCTCTGCTCCTGTGTCTCCAAACCTGGACTCACTCTGATCCCACATTCACCTTCCTACACTGCCCGTCTGCTTCTCTCCCCTCTCCAGCCCTAACTGAAAATCGGTTTTTTATCCTCCTTCAATTGAAGATTGTTGCAGGCCTTGAGGAAGACTTATCAGACCTTCTAAGATCTGATTTCCTGTTTCATTGATTTATTTAGTCAAAACAATAGCAATCATGCATTTCCTTTTTTGAGGGATTATTAAGTATGTATTGTTGAGTAACAGAATCACAATGTATTAAGTACTGAGTGTGAGACAGATGCTGTGCTGGTGAATAAACAACAGAGCTCCTTCTCACAGTACCTTGCAGGCTGCATTGTGAGGCCTCATATTGTCTGTCAAATTTTACGTCTGATTTTCCCCATCAGAATTTTTCAGCCCAAATTCTATATTCCCTACCCATGTGCCATATTTATTTCTTTGTTCTATAGATTCCAAGGCCCTTTCCTTCAACCTGATTCTCATATACTCTCTCTTGCACATATTCCTCCCTTTAGAAGGGCTATCTTTTCCTGTGAGTCCTCCCTTTTAATTTCTTCCCTGTGTAGTTCTATACTAGTCATCTACACTGTCCCATTCTGTTAGGTGGGGCAAACCACCTGTGGGCCTTCCCAGCCAGCCTTTAACCTCTTACTTTATTCTTTTGTAAAGGTGCTTTGTTTGTTCTACTATACAGTATTGGCCATTTGCTCCTTAAAAATTACTCATGCACAGCCAAATCCATACAGTGGTCACATTAGGGCAGGAGATTATGAGAATCTTTTTTTCCTCCAATACATTTTTTACATTCACTACATTATGGCAATATTACTTTTCTAATAAAAAAATTACAAATAAAATACTTCTTTAATTCAATTTAATTGAAATTCAGAAATAATTGTTCTCATTAGGTAGCTAGACCTTGGAAGGACTAGAGCTAATTCAGATCAGATTGAAAAAAATTCAAAAGTGGTTATTAGCATACATAGCTTACTCCAAATACATGCTTTTTCTCGATGACAAATCGAATTTTCTGGGGCACATCTAATTCTGCCCTAGTTTTTGGTTTCCTAGAACATCCTCCAGGGTCAGGCCAGGAGCTGCTGTCAGAAATGCCTAATGTCAGGACTTGCAAATTGTATGTCAAGCCTGAATATATATGAATATATATATATATATATATATATATACATTTTTTTTATATATAGAAATTGCCAAATATATCTTAAAAGATTTTTGCCATTGCAGTAACCTATAATGGCATCTTGGGGAAATGAAAGAAGCCTAAATTATCAGCAGTAGTTGGAGAAGGCACACTGCTGTTTGCTCTTACAGCCATATAAAATTGAGAAGCACAATTTACATGAGATGATGAATATTCTTCTTTTAACTGCTAATGTTTTAAAGTAATGAGACAAGGGGGTGGGTGGGAGGGTCTGTGGCCCTCCTGCAAAATTACCAGTGAGCCCAGATTCTGCACTTGGGGTGACACTGAAAGGGGAACGAGGGACCCTGCAGAGAGAGTGTACACTTCCCCCAGCTCCCTCCATCCTCTGCCTTTCTGACTGACTAATTGAGCAGCAAGTTTTATTGCTTTGATCATTTATGTCATATCTTTTTATCTCTCTCTCACTTAACTCTCCCTGGTCCATGAAGGGCAGTTTTAAAATCCAGCCCTGTTGAAATGTGCTAGTTCGGTGTAACAGACCATAGATCTGGAGTATTAAAGTGGGTGCCTCTCCCTGGCTTGGCCCTGCTGAAAAGAAAAACACATTTTTGCCTGACTTTTCTGATAGAGAAATCCTAGAGCATTCAGCTGGCTTTGGGTAGAGATGATAAACAGGTGAGTCTGAGAGACTTAGAACACCAAACTATGGGCTGTTCTGCTCAGAAGCTCTTTGCTTTAAGATTGCATCGTGAGGTTGTTAAGGGTTAGGAGTTTACAATTCCTGAATCATATAAAATAGGCCCTAGAAGTGCTTTAGTTCTCTGAAAAGGTATGCCGATCACATTTGGGAGAGAAAGTGTCCCAGATGATAAATGTTCCTGCTATTCCAGCTCCCGCCCCCTCGTCCTCCTCTAGAAGAGAAAATGTTAGCAGCACTACAGAAACCAGCACTGTAAACACCTCTCTCCAATCAGTTCCAATTGCAAAATGAACCAGGGCTAGAACAAGATAATATGGGGAAATCAGATGTCCAAGAACTGCTGATTTCAGCATTTTCCCTAGTGCCATCCAAGTGGAAGGGCTTCCAGGGAGCAAGAGAGGGCTCCAAGAGAGAATCGGAATCAGGATAAACAGGAGAGCAGCCAGCGGCCTTCTCTTTCCCCAGCAGGGTTACATAAGCACCTTCCCATTTTTTCAAAAATTAGCAGCTCTATTGATTTAGTACTGGCCATACTGCTGTGTGATTTACGACCCAGAGAGGTTTGACAGCATTCATGCTGCCTTGGGACATTGCAGGCCAGGAACACAATGAAGAACTGCAGTCAGAGTTCTCCTCACATGCAGATAAACCCCTAAAACTCTCAGCTCCATCATGAAATCCACCTTCCTTTGGCTTAAGACTTACTTTAGATAAATCATGGGGAAAATAAAACTTCAAATTTGACCACTTTCTCTGCAAATGCCTGTATCTTTGGAACTGAAATATCATGACAGCTGCCTTGTTTTTTTTTTGTTTGTTTGTTTGTTTTGTTTTTCTAATGGACTTCCCAACTCTTTCCAAATTTATGTAAGTTTTATATGTATATTTAGTGGTTTAGACCACTAGTTAACGGAATAAACATTTATTGGCCATCAAGTCAATAAAGATGCAGACGTTAGAATGTACCTTTCCTTCAAATAGCTGGTAGTATACTAGGTATGTCCCCAAAATGTATAGCTGTGGGACAGACTCCACTCAACACTTCCACAGTGTAGGAGCTCACAGGAGGCAGCTATACCCTGGGGGCCACATTTTCTAACTTCTTTGTATCTGGATGGAGCCATGTGGCCATTTTTAGTTCTAACTGTGATCAGAAGCGCAAGATGTCTTCCAGCTGAGGTCTGTGACTCTACCACTCACACATATATATGTCTGTACATATCTCTATACCTTTCTTTACTGCTTGGGTAAGAGGAAGATGAGTCCCAGAAGAATTTCAGAAGCCACATTCTGAAAACAGAAAATCTCCCTGCAGCCTCAGTCCTTGAAGGACTATGTGGAAGAACAATGTCTGTTGGCTCATTGACTTGTCCTATACCACTGTTTCACCAAGAAAAGTCAAGTGCTATGATGCTTGAGTCAATCTGAACTGTTTAGGTCTGTTAATTAACTCTACTCTACTCTAGGTCTGTTAATTAACTCTACTCTACTCTAACTACTCTCTTTTCCTGAAAATAAGACTTAGGTGGAAAATCATCAGTCTTGAAAACTAGTGACCCAAAATGCAAGCCCAGATCAACTAACTCAGTATTAAAGCCTGGACACTCAGGGGTGGGGTTCTTGGGAATCGGTAGGGTCTTTCGGGGACAAGGTGTGATGAGAGAACCTCATCAATGGTTCCCTAGAAGGAGATCTTAGGAATCTAACTCTTTACTGTCTCTCTCCTTTGCTTTGCTATGAAGTTATTTGATCTCCAAGAATTTATCAAAGATTTGACCTGCCTGGTGGTTTTGAACCAAGTTAGTTTTTACTGGTTGCTCTTCCTTGTGAAATAGAAAATAGAGTATGTTCAGATTGAATGCACTACCATTGTTCTTATCTATATTAGACAGCTTCCTCTGCTTACCTTCTACACAAACAATCCTGTGGGGAGTTTGACATTTGCTGAGAAGTCAAGTGAGTTTCGTCAGAGTCATTATCCTCCTCAGGCATTTGCTGAGCACCTTCAGGAGGCTCTGTACACCAGACACCTGTACAGAGCTACCGCCTTGTGAGACAGGCACTTGAGGTCAAAGAAATGAGAGAACAGAGCAGTTAATCATGTGCAACTCCCATCTGTTAATAAACAGTTGTAAATGGGACAGAATTCATCATTTACTCCTGGAGATACAAAGGTTAAGTACTTTGTCTCTCCCTACAAATCAAGACACTGACAGAGCCCAGAACAGAAGAGGGAGAAATGACAGACCTCTTTGCAATCCACCAATACTTTCTTTCTTCACACAGGGGTTAGTTGGCTAAAATATTTCTATAGTGGGAGTCAGAAAATGGCAGTTAAAGGAAAACTTAAAGCACCCTATGCAAGCAATTAATACTGAAAATAAAACTATGACAAGGAGAGAGAAATAGATAGAATGAGAGAGATTGAGATATTCACTTAACAGACTCCAATCTTCTCTATATTGCAAGGAAAGTTGGATCTAAATTTCATCTCTTCTAGACTATAAAACAAATGAGTGCCATTTAAAGAAAGGGTTTCAAAATTCTCTGATCATATCGACTCATTTACTTCTCATCTCCAGGCTTGTTAAATCAGGCAGAATGCCATCTCATCAGATCTGAGAGTGATACGGGCAAGATGTAAAGAAAAGTACTGCCTGGACATTAGTTTTTATAGGACCTTTTCCTTAAAGTGCCAAAGAAGTAGGGAAAAGTTTCAAGAAGTAGAGAGAAATATATATACTAAAAACCACCAAAACACCACAGAATATATTAGTTGGAGCTAGCGCCTCCCTGAACCCTCATTTCTTGCTGCTTGGTTTCCTAAAAGCTGCTGTCTGAGTCAGAAGCCAGACACAGGAGCTTCAGATCTCTGAGGTCAGACAGACGCTGACCTGGACTTCAAGCTTCTAACTTGGGGTACATGTCTCATTTGACTGCTTTTCCTGATGAGACCCTTCCCTTTCTGGATCACAACACTTTTTTCAAGTCAGAGAAGCTTCTAGGGGCAAGAGGCTATGAAGCTGAGGTACAGACTTAGTCCTCAGGTGGACCTTTCTCTGAGTGCTAGGCACAGACTGGACTTCTTTGACCCCCATTGTCTCAGAAATGTTAGCGAAACACTGTGGATGGAATCAGCAGAGGTGACTGCGATGGTGCAGACTGGGGTGTGTTCATGGTTCGGTTGAAGGCTTGGTGCTTTGGTAGTGGAGCATGGTGGGTGGTTCTCAGGTCACTGAGCCTGTGGTCTTGAAGGTGACTGTAGGACTCCAGTTCCCTCTCCTCTCTCTTTCGCTCTCTGGCTCATGATAAAACTGGTTTTGCTCCACCACAGGTTCCCACTGGGATGTGGTGCCTCTTCATAGGCCAGAGCAACTGGGGCCTATTGACTGGGGACCACAAACTCTGAAACTATGGCCAAGGCAAACTTTTTCTCCTTCGAAATGGACTTACTCAGGCATTTGTGATAGGAACATAAAGTTAGCCCAGTAGTCTTTCTTCAATGGCTGCTTTGGACTTGATAGATCAAGTCCCATGCCCTTGGGATGGTTGAGAAGACACACAGCGTTCTGGCCTCGTTGCTCTGCAGCCTCATTGCTCATCACTTTTTCATTGGGACTGTGGGCGCCAGGCTTGCTGTGCACGGCAGTTGCCAGGATGTTCTATGCCCTTTCTTCCTTCTCTGAGTTTCATACACATTGTTTATAGTTTCTGGGAATTCCTGGAGGAAGTATAAATGCCTTACCTCTAGAAGAAAAGCTTGCACTGTGTGCATGATAAACCTTGAAAAATTCCTCTTTATAGCATATTTTATGGAATTTCTGCATTGATGGTTTTTCTCCAACTAAATTTGGAGCTCCTAGAGGTGACCTGAGCTTGGCATAATACAGTCCTCAATAAATCTGCTAAATTGAAGATCTGATTATTAAATGCATAACCATAAGTGTATTACCTAATGATAGCAGACTAAAAGCCTAATATTTCCTACCTAATTTCACCTGTGTATCATAGATATTCATTCTGTCCTTCCCTTGTGGATCTGGGAATCTGCTAATGATCCTTGGGAAATTCATGGAATAGGCTTATAGAATTAATAGAGGAAAAAACGCTAAAAATTCCTCTGTAAAGGTATTTCAAATGCCTCTTTTTGTGCATGATGCATGGTACTAGCGATGTTGTGTACCATATTATTGAGATTCCATTTTGTTCCTGCCCATCAGTGAGGGGTGGTGGGCGAGAGATTCGTCAAGAATAGAATGGTAAAGCAAGTTGATGTGAGCACATACAATTTTTTAAACTGCAAATATGGAGGAAAGAATGTTCCTGAATGTGTTATTGCATGATTTATGATCCTCTCAGTCCTAAGAAGCAAATTAAAGTCTGGCAGATGGTTCTCTGAAGCCCTGTAACTATAGTTACATGTTTTAAAAGTCAGAAACATCTCAGTGCATTGTTGTTGGATTGCAGAGCTTCTCCAAGAGGCAGACAGGCTTCTCCACCCAGGAGGCTGAGTGGGACCCTGGGACAGCCCACCCTTTGAGCTGATATCCTGGCAAGTATTTTCCCAGCGGCCCTGGCAGTTCTAGTCTTAAGCCATTTAAGTGGTGCTTGCCCTATTTGATGGATGAAGTTGATATGGAGTCACTGACCTCCCAGGAAATGTATGGTCAACAAGGAGATCTATTTGTGTTGCTTTTGTTCATAGAAGTATCCCAGACCCTACATTAGTGTTGGCACGCTGTAGGTGTTCCATTAACTATTATTTATTGATTTATTTTGGATCTTTGAGATAAGTTCTTGCTTTGTAGTTCAGGCTGGTCCTGAATTTAGTATGTATCCTGGGTTAGCCTCGAACTTGCAGCAGTCCTCCTGCCTCTGCCTCCCAAGTGCTGGGATTACAGGTGTGCACCCCCACATCCAAACAATTTACCATTTCTTAGTGAATGAATGCATGAACAACAGATTCTGAAAGTCTGACCTCTTGGAGGTGCCTTTGTTTTCCTGTGATACTCCTGGAACTCTTTAAGAGCACTCGGACCATGGAATTGCTGGCCTGAGTCCTGTAGGGTGGGCTGATTCCTCTCTTTCCAGTTCTTGCTCTGCTTCTCACTCACATGTCATTCACTTGATGGACAGCCACTCTTCTTAGTTCCCTGAGGCATTCTTTGCCTCTGGATAACTTAGGCAGTGGTGTTCGATTTGCCTGTCCTTCGAATTCCAAATTGCTCAAGCCATGTCACATAGTACTTGCCTCCTATGTGCTAGATAATGACAGGCCTGACCTTTCCTCAGAGCCTTGCTTCTTGGTGAATAAAAAACCATGCCCGTCCAGCCAGACTAGAGATACGAGCAGTGTTGATGAACATTATGAGCCCAATGATGCCCTGGCAGTGGAATAATGTCATCTGAGCCTTAGTAATGCCTCTGTACAGTTGGGTCCTGAAATACTTCTTTGCTTCCGCTGATGTACATTTTCCTGATTTAGTCCTTCTTGGTTGAGTTATAAAACTCTAGGCCCCAGAAGACTCAACTTCTCCCTTCCGATGGAGTTTTTCAGATAAGACCCATTAGAGATTACCAAGTGTCATTTTAATAAAAATAAAGACATCTCTTATTAAAATGGCTTTGCTGACAAATAATTAAGATGAATCACTAGCATACCCTTGTCCCAGCTGCCTCATGGTGTCCATTTGGAGTATGTTTCTGAAGCTCCCAGTCCACGCCTCAGCTCTTTAAAGCAATTTATAACCCAACTCACCATCCTAACTACCTGAGAAGATTCTAATCCTAAACCTGTCACCACCCATTATTTTCACAGGCTCCTGACAGTTCTGCATTAAAACAGTTTATAAGTAAAAGTTAACAAGGCCTAGAGAGAATGATTTATGTTTCTGTGTGTGGAACAGTCAACATTCTTTCCCTGGCCAAAGATAGCCCAGAGCTCTCTATGGGCTGAAGGGAGAAAATTATCTCAGAAAGATGAATGGTCATGACTCTAGGCAGGTGGCTGATGTGTGGTCCTGGGCCCGAGGCCGTTCAGGAACTAAGGGCAGCCCTTCCCCGCCCCACCCTGGCCTCACCACCATCTTGGATCTACAACCCTTTGCTGGTATTTGGTGATATGAAGTAAATGTCAGCTTTTCCCTACAAAATATTGGAGAGACAGAAATTCTCCTTGATTCAGCAAAGCCAGTTGTGAGAAGTCGAAAATGCCACTAACAAATATGGAAGAGTGAGTCAAGCTCTACTCCCAGCTCTCCCAAAAGAACCACTCATCAGGGAAGACAGAGCAGGTAAAGGAAGCTTGCTTTCTTTAATGTTCACCTGTTCACCCCCACCCCAGTGCAGTGATTAACATGCCTTTTGAGAGGCCCTCTTTCCTGGGAAAGAACACCCCACTGCCATTCCAGTTGTATTAGTTTTCTCAGGCTGCCATATTGAAATCCCACAATTGGGATGGCTTAAACAGCAGAGACTGATCTCATAACTCTGGAGGACAGAAGCCCGAGGTCCAGGAGCCAGCAGAGTTGGTTTCTTCTGACGCCTCTGTCCTTGGCTGTCAGATGCCACCTTCTCATTATGTCCTCTGGCGGTCTTTGCTCTTCACACACACACACACACACACACACACACATACTCTGATGTCTGCCTGTGTGTTCTTCTCATAAGAACCTTAGCTGGATTGGATTAGGGCCTAGAGAATGTTTTCATTTTGATTTAATCACCTCTCTAAAGGGCCTATCTCTAAAAACAGTGGCATTCTGAGGTGGTGGTGGGGGGAGGGCATCTACATCTGAATATTAGGGGACACGGTTCAGCCAATAGCACCCATAAGTCGTGGAAATACCTCAAAGGGGTCTCTCCAATTATTGGTGTGGTCCCCAATTTTGAGGAATCAAAGACAATCACTGTTGTGAGAGAAATAGCAATACCACCTTAGAAAGGAAGCTCTCAGAGAACTGAAGGGCAGCTCGGGAAAGAAATTCAAGGATGTTAGTTTTGTTTTCTTCCTGTGATGGAACACTCATCAGTTCATCTTCTCGCTCAGGGGGCTCCTCCTTTCTCCTTTTATTCAAATAAACCATCCAGACATCACCCCTTGGCAGCAACTGTATTCCATTTCTGGCATTCAACTTTCTAAATGCAAACAGAAACTAATTTTGGGTGCTCTGTCTGAAGCTAGTATGGTAAGTATTTCTCCACCCATTATTTCAAGTTATAATAAGCGAATGTGATCTGAGCTGTGCCTGAGATAAGCAGGCCATAATATTTCCACCGTCACCATGATCACAGACTAAGATAAGAGGCCAACATGCTATTTTTATTCCCTATTTTTTTAAATGCCTCGTGTCGAATACGAGGAGAACAAGTCCAAAACAAACTGCTTGAGCTCCTGCAGCAGAATACGGAACGTCCAAGCTTCTCCTTTCTGAGCAGTCCAGGATGTGCGTCAAGGATGACATACACACTATGCAGGAGTTGCCTCTTAATTGCATTTGCAGCCCAGAGCAGAAAGCATGCCTGTGTGAGGTACTTGTTGTATCATTTTTTAAATCAAGGCCATCTTTTTCTCAGTGGTAAACGTGAAATGTTTTTAAAGGCCAGACTTAGCATAAAAATCTATTGGTTGTCATGGATACCACTTACCACACAGGACTGAGCTCTGTGTTCAACTGTGTGATTTTTCTCTATTCAAAGGTTCAGTATTGTGAAAAAACAAATTACTTTTTCTGTTGTTTATCTCAAAGTTCATTATAGGGAAGGCAATAAATAAGATATTCATGTAAAGAGAGGAGCAATATGGGAAGTCGCTTGAGCACTATGCTTTAAAAATTCAGTATTTTATAATAATTATAGCCAAATTGGCTATTGTTAGGAAATAAAATGCATTTTGATCTTTTTTGTGTTTGTGAATATAAAGTAAAGCAGGTATTTGGAAGTCTGCTTCCAACAAAATTACATGGTAATAAGGCTTTTCACACCTACACAGCACTTAGTAAGAAAGCTCTGAAGGAGCCAGATGAAGGCCTCATTGGTTTGAAACTTGCTACCTGAAGCTTGTGGCTTTTTCCTTTATGAGAGAAAATGTGGGTTCGGGACCTCGTGCTCACTGAATTATTCATGCCCTCTTCCCATCACACTTGTATAGGTTGAAACCTGTTAAGCAGCTTTTCAGTGTGTGGGTCCACGTCACCCAGCAGAGCCTGGAAACCTGCCACCACGCAGGCCTCACCTAATTAGCTTGTATATTTGCAGCTGGCGACTCCTTCCCATTCCTTCCTCTCCTTCCCTCCCACCTTCTCTGTGCAAGGCAAAGTTGGGGGAAAATCCACAAGGAATTTACAAAAGTAGCAAGAAAGAGTTTGTCACATTCCTGGAGGGTATTGCAAGATAATTTAGTGTCAGCAAGTTCCCACTGACTGAAACCTGTTGTATTTTGCTGTAACTTCCAATTAATCAAGGAATGCCCTGAACATTGCCTCATTACTTATTTAAAATGCTCTCCCTTCACCTCTCTAGCACTTTTTAGACTCCTTGATTTGGGCGATTTGCATGACAATGAAGTAAAGGGGAGACCTTAATGAAAGCATCTGTTTTTGAATGTGCTTGTGGTATTGGATTCCTGTAATAATAGCCTGGAGGGGGCTGAAATTCTCATTTGGGTTCACCGTACACTGACTACTGCTAATATGCAAATTTCAACTTGTCACCACAATTATGCCTATAGCTGGGTAGAGTTATCGAGGCTGCAGAATAAGAATCAAATTGTGACCCAGGCATAACCCACTTGCAAGATGTAGTGATAATTAATTTACATATTTCAAACATCAGAACAAGGCCAAGTTCAAGGGAGTATGGCCCTGGAAAGCTCAGGTGCTGTTTGTAATCTCCGCACTGTGTACTTGCCCTGGAGAGAAACTGACGAGGCAGATCCTGGTGTTTCAGGCCTGAAAGCGAAGACTTTTGCTGGCTGGAAATCAAAAGAGGTGGCTGTGGAGGTGACTCAGTGAGGGCAGCCTTATGATTTGGATCTTAAATGCCCCCAAAGTTTATATGCTAGAGGCTTGGTTGCCCAAGCTTTAAGAGCTAGAGATGGAGCCGAGAGAAAGGAAGTTGGGTCATTGGGAACAGGCCTTGAATTTCTACCTTGGGATACTAGGGCCCTCATGGGCCATCTTCTCTTTCTTTTTTGCCTCCTTGCCCCCAGGAGTTGAGCAGCTTTGCTGCACCATGTGGCCCCCAGCATGCCGTTCTGCTTCACCACAGACTTGAAGCAATGGAGCCAACCTGCCACTGACTGAAACCTCTGAAATCCTGAGCCAAGTGTTGATTGACCTTGGGTATCTCAGGTGCTAACAGCAGTAGGAAAGTGACTGACACAGGAAGGCTCATAACCTGCTTTGCTCACACTGTAGAGTCCATGGTCTGCACACAAGAAATATTTATTATTGAATTAGCACATTTCTGTGGCAACCAACAAACACCAACTTCGGTCGGCTGAGGCCGAAAGGATAGTTACAGCCATGTCAGGAGGAAAGCTGGGAATCTAGACAGGAATCGGTCAGCTCCAGGAGACTAGACAGGTGGAGAAGTGCTGCAGGTTGCTGCCACTGGGACAGGTCAACACTAATCCTTCCAATCTTTTGTCAAGATACAGTCTACTGCTCAAGATATAAATTTCAAAGGAATGTATTTGAAGGAGAGTGTCCTTTTCTAAGTTTGGGTTATAGATCTACCTTCTAACTCAAGTATGATTAGAAAATACAACTTTCAGGGCCAGGGAGTTAGCTCAGTGGTTCCGGCGCCTGTCTTGCAAGCGCAAGGGCCCGGGTTCGATTCCCCGGTAACCACATACCATACTGGGTGTGGAGACTCACGCCCAGCAGCAACCAGTACCACATACCATAGTGCCGGGTGTGGTGGCTCACGCCTGTAATCCCAGCACTCGGGAGGCAGAGGCAGGAGGATTGCTGTGATGTGAGTTGGAGGCTGAGCTCAGGGCCAGCCTGAACCACAAAGCGAGACCCTGTCTCAAAAAACCTAAAAAAAAAAAAAAAAAGAAAATACAACTTTCAGCCTTCTTTGCAGCTACCCGCAGGCATGAGATGAAGTTCTTACCAACAGAATGGGAGTCCAGGTAATACTTAGCCATTTACCAGCCTAGGCCTAAGCCTCAAGGTAAGCACTCCTATATGCCCCCGTTCTTACCTGCTGGATGGAAAGAGCCATGCTGGCGTGTCGAAGTGGAAGCCAGATGTTGGAACTGCCCAGTTACTCCAGGCTCTGGGATGACTGTGTGGACAGATTCTATACTGGTTCTGGATTTTCTTTGAGATGTAACACTGTGGGGTCTCTTTAACCACTAAGCAATCACTAGGATTGGAGATAGGAAGAGAACCGTGTCTCATACCAAAGCAATCTGTAGAGCTACTTTCTTTGGAAGAAGGAGAAATGGATGCTTGGAAGTAAAAACAAATGCCGTGATAATAGTTGTTATTAGCAATAGGATCGTCCTGCACGAGTTGTCATCATGGCTCTTGATGCGGACTAGAGCAGCTTGGAATTTCTACCAAGTGCTTTTCTTTGCCAGCCAAACATATATGGCTTGCCCCAGGTATGCCAAGTGTCTATTGCTCTCCTCTCCTTACTTAATGGACTGATGAAATCAGTCACAACTCACTCTAAGATAAAGCACATGAAATTTTGTTCCTGTTCTCTGGTCTCTGTGGCTATCACCACTGGAGATACAGTGCAGTTTGTAACATTCATCAGCA
This sequence comes from Petromus typicus, assembly GCA_004026965.1. Classification (NCBI taxonomy): domain Eukaryota; kingdom Metazoa; phylum Chordata; class Mammalia; order Rodentia; family Petromuridae; genus Petromus; species Petromus typicus. The sequence goes on along the minus strand of PVIR01003690.1, from coordinate 57,072 downwards.
CCTGCCCAGCCTCAACAAGGACCATTCTTTGCTAACAGCTCCTAAGGAGAAGCCATTGCCAATGAGATAAACAGTTAATTAGTGTGGAAAGAGAATGGTCAGCAAAGGCACGGATCCGTAATTTGTATTTTTATTTTGTGATTTATTTTCAGTCAATCAGAAAGTACTTATTGATTTTTCACTATGTGCCTATCACTGCTTTCATTTTGAGTAAAACAGTGTATTGTTTTCAACATGAAGATTCTTAGTGCATAATAAAAAGTTATTGGATTTTTATTAGTTAAAATCACACGTACACACACACATACTCCTGTACTTGCTATAACTCTGGCTACATTGTTCATGACAACTTCTTGCTGGAAAGCAAAAGATAAATGGGACTTATTTACTATAATTTCATTCTAGATTAAACAAGTTTTACTAACTTATTTCATTGGTGAGAGTTTTAATTTTCCCTCTTTTTCCTTCAACTTGTATCTTTTTCTTGGACCAGTCTTTGCCCACATTCTGGCATTGCACAGGTCTGTGTCTGTCCATTGTTAAGTATGCCAGCAATCTGTCTCTGCTCCACTGGGGTCTCTTCAGATAAGAGAGTTCTACTCACTCATCTCTGTTCTCTTCCACCTCTCAGTCTGAAAATCTTTATAAATGGTCTTTTGGGCTTGGCCCAAGTTCCTTGTTCCAGTTAGTCTAGCTCCGATAATCACCGTCTGTACATAAAACTCTAATGTCGACTGTTCACTCTTGATTCCTAACCTGTGAATTCTAACCCTTAGATTCCTCTGCTGGCTTGCTAGCTGCCATGGAGGCTACCTTGATTTTCTCTCTACAAAAAAGGAAAACTCATTCAGTACTTCAGCATTTTGGCAGAGAGGTACAATTCTTGAGTAATCCTCATTCCACAAAAAATTTTGAGAATTTGGAAATATTGATAATCTTTTCAGGTAAATCTTGCTCCTTCAGGTAAATCTTGCTTCTTAAAACAATTTACAAACCTTTGTTGTAAAGAAAACCAATTAATCAATTTTCCTTACATAGAGATGGGTAAAAATTCATCTATGTAAGAGATTTAATCAGAAATAAACTATGGGACTGGGGATTTTGCTCAGTGGTTCCAGCACCTGCCTTGCAAGTGCAAGGTTCCTGGTAACCAGGTACAACAATGCCAGGTGTAGTAACTCACACCCATCAGCAATCAGTACTACATACCACAATGCTGGGTGTGGTGGTTTACACTCGTAATCCCAGCACTCAGGAGGCAGAGGCAGGAGGATTGCTGAGTTCCAGGCTGAGCTCAGGATGAGCCTAAACTACAAAGTGAGACTCTGTCTCACAAAAACTAAAAACTTAAAAAAAAAAATTGTGGAGAATTTTTGTGCATTATAAAGGAGCAGGAATTTGGGATGAGGGTAGGGTGGAGTCTGGAGTCAAATGAAGATCAGAGTAGAAAGGCTAGATAGGAACTTTCTGTGGTAATGTAACTCTTTCATATCTTCATTGTCTAATATGGTAGTCTCTACTCATTAAGCGGCAAGTCAACACATATAATTTTTTTAAGTTTAAATTTAGGTAGCTCAATATATAACTAGTTGCTGCTGTTTTGGATAGCCTCTGTCTAGTTAGAAAACCTCAGGAAATTCAAGCTGTTTCCTTGGGAGACAAAAAACAACAACAATCCAACAGCAGTGGCAATTGCCTCTGGTAATGATGGATGAGAAACACTGGCTTCCTGTCCTGTGTCAAAACGTCTGCTGCACAGAGTTACAAAAAAAAGAGGGACAGTGAGCATGAAGGGAACAACACAGAGAAAGAGAGAGGGCTGGTGTAGCAGATGACCAGGGCCAGGCACATGTCTCTGCATCTGGCATGTGGACTTTGCTTCGCCTATTAGGTCCTTGATGATGTAGGCACCTGTGACCCCGCACAGCCCTTAGCTAGTCTGAGACAGGAAGGGTTGGGAGGCAGTATTACTTACTGGCTTTCCGCTGGCCTCTGCTACCTCCATTCTCTGAGCACGTGCTCTGAATGGCTACCAGTGGAGAGAACCTGTGGGTTACTCTTCCACCCTTGCCAGCCCTCAACAAAGCCCAGTTCCAATGCGAATCATCACATTCATAAATTCTCAGTGGTTCAAAAGAGACAGTGCACCAAGAAGGCAGGGAAGAAGAGCTATAAGAAGACTTCCTTTCAAGAAGACTCGTGGCAACATCTCCAATTGTTTAAAAGTTTTACTGGTGTGTTATCATAGACTGGAGCAATAGATGCTGCTGGCAGTTGATAAATCCAGAAATAAATATATTATTTATATTTATGGTGATAACCACAAAGAGGATGAAGGTCTTTCCTCTAGGAGTGGGAGAATTTTTCTTTTCATTTTATACTATATGATACTTCTACGTAGAGTGTGGCTCTGAACAGTATTTGAACCAGTATAAGGAAGAGCCTGATCACAATTATACAGTCACCTAAATGTTGATATGTATGAGAGGCAACTGGCCAGATGGTTGTTGAGTAAAAACTAGATAACTGGAAGTCTAAGAAGGCATTTCTAGGGGGTGCATAGCTGATAAGGAAAGGATGTATTCCCGTGCTCATTAGTCAGCTTTCTATAGCTGAATAAAGGAAGGAAGGTTTATTTGGGCTCATGGTTTCAGAGGTTTCAGTTCATGGTCAGCTGGCTTCATTGACTTTGGGCCTGTGGAGAGGTAAAGCATGATAGCAGAAGCACAGGTGGAGGAAAGTTGCTCACCTCACTGCAGCTGGGTAGGGGTGGGGTTAGAAGAAAGAATCTGAGAAGGAGGAGGAACAGGGACAGGATTTAGCCCCTAGAGTCATATTCCTATGATTCTTTGCATTCAATTGGTTTTTACCTCCTAAAAGCCCCGTTCACCTATGAACTCATCAGTGAATTAATCCATTGATGAGATTAGTGTCTCCATAATCCATTGGCTGGACTTTGAGGGTGGTATCTTAGATCCAAATCATAATGCAATTTTTTATGAAATTCTGGATCCCAAAATGGAAGGAGGGGCTGGTAACAGCAGGTATGGCTTGGGCCTGACCTCTGTGCCAAGAATGTTTGGTCTTATTTAGGAATATTCCACGGAAAGATACCACAGAGACACTGAGCAGAGTATCAGAAGAGGTGTAAGAGAAGGACCTAATGTCTTGACAGAAAAATCCTTTTCATTCTAGAATCCCAGAAAGACGTGACTTAGACGAAGCCAGATAACACAGGATGGTAAATTTACAAGTGGGCCCAGTAAGGACTCTACACATCTGATGTATAGATTAATGGGGGTAAAACTAGAAATGTAATGAGGCTGAGCTTGTATTGATTCTGTTAATATCAGTCTAGGACAAAAGGTCACACACTACAGTTCCACAGCAGCTTGGAAGACAGGATGAGAGGAAAGCCTACTGGAGGCCCTGGGACAGAAAACCAGACCCCAGGACCCACTGTTGGGATAGAAACATTAATCCTCTGAGTAGTGGAAGCTGGAGTCACCCAAACAGAGGCTCAGGGAGGAAGATCCCCCCTGCAGAAGCGGCAAAACTTTGCTAGCACCCCAGGGGCCATCCTAGGTATGCTAGTACATTCTCTGCTCTTCTCCTCCTCCTTCCTTCTATTATATTCTGTGTACTTTCAGAGAAGAAATGAGCAGAATCCTCACCCACAGGATGAACACGAAGTTGCAGAATTTGCTTGATAAATTACAAGGCAAATCAGTCTGAGCACCCGCTGATAAAGTACCTCAGGCCTGAAGGTAGCCCAGGGCCCTGGTGCTCTCACGCGGGCTGTGGCTGGATCATCAGGACACACACCGCCTGCTGGAGGGTCAAGGGTTATCTCCGAAACAAAGGCCAGTGCTTGTCCTCGGCCCGTGGGAAGCGTCTGGTTTGGTTCTCAGCCACAACCTCAGTCCCTCAGGCAGCGTGGTGCTGACAAGCAGAGGGCTCAGCTCTCCCAGGCTGCCATTTCTCCTTCTCCCAGGAGCAACACATTGGCTTAATTATTTTAATTGAAAAAAATAGGCAGCTAATGATTGCAGCTCTCTCTGCCAATACATAATGGAGCCACCAAGCTAAAGAAACTGAAGTTCACTGTAGGAATTTTAAGCTTTGCTGCCTCAGAATGGCTCTCACATTGGCGCTGGATCAGGGAGCTCCCACCCTTTGGGAGAAGGATGGTTTGTAGTTAACATAACCATTGTGGATCCACACTTTTGCCCTGCGTGGAAACTCACTCATGGTGCTGCCTGAGTCAGAAGGGTTCTGGAGTGCCTGTGATTTCTTGTTCAAGGGAAAGAATAGCTTTTTGCATAATTCTGAGAGAAAGCAACATGCCTCTCTACCACATTTTGGAAAATCTGGAAGAACACAATCCATAAACTGAATAGAGGTCCCAGCAAGCAAGCCGCGATAAGGAGATGCGTGGCATTCCACAGCTGGGCTCCCGCCGGCAGCGCAACATAAAAGCCCAGCCAGTGCTGGGTAACAGCTGCATTTTTCTTGTCTACAAATTCCACTTGCATGAAAGTGGCATGCAACAAGGAAACACTGTGTCTGCCAATCATGGAGATGGTTGGAGATTTCCAGGGAATTGGTGAGCAAGAGAAAGTGGCACAGGGATAGGCTAGGGAATTCATATTTGGGGTGGTGAATTTAGACACAGGCCTGTGGCTTTTAACTTCATGGCCCTCAACAGGTTAAAGAGCAGAATTGGTACTCAAGTGGGCCTGTGGGGCTGGCATAGAATCGGAGGGTCTGTCGTTGTCAAGACTGTGACATGAAGTCAGAGGAAGTCATAGGAAGAGACATGAAAGGCATAGAACTGGGCCCCAACCAAATAACTGTGTCTGTCCTTCAGAGTAGCCCCTTTTCTGATCCACCGTATCGTAGGTTCTTATGCTCAAAAAGCCTAAGAAGGGTCAGACAGGGGCCCCGAGTGAGAGACCTTCTGCCTCCAGGACACAAGGAGCCCCTCAGTTGTGCTCCCAGTGTCAGTCTTCTGTGTCCTAGATTTCAGGATTGGGTGGGAGCACATTCAGCATGGAGTCGCACGACTTCCGCAGGGTGCCCTCTGTGGGCACCATTATGACCACTTGTATAGCTGAAAAATTGGAACTTAATAGGCTTACGTGCTCAAGGCTGATGTAGGAGCAACCACCTGACCTCCTGAAGGATTGCTGGACTAAACTGACAAAGATTAACCGGAGGAAGGATGTCCATGTTGACTGTGTGTGTGGAGGCAGTCAGATGGTGTAACTGCCCAGTAAGACAACGTGAGTCAGAATCGCGCGTACGTCTCTCCTATAGGAGAGGGAAAAGCATGGGCGTGGGCAAGTTTTAGGGGGACAGTAAATAACTTTCAGAGGGAGTCAGTGAACTTGAAGAAATATACAGTGGCCTGGGAAAATGTTTTTTGTCCCAGATCAGTCTGGATTATAAATTTCTCTTTGGAGTAATGAATGGGACCGAAGAGAAGACAAGGTTGTGTGAAAAAGCATCCGTGTGGATTGACAGGTTTCAGGCTTCCTTCTTGCGATATGAGTAAGGTTAATAAAATCTCAGGGAAGGGACCAGCAGTAATTATTTTCTTCCTTGGTGTGTCAGGACCAGTGGTGGCAAACCTAGGGCACGAGTACTGTGGTGAGCTCTTCATATCATCGAAAGCTCTACAAGGTTCGCCATCCCTGGTTGAGCTTGCAAGCAAAGATGTACTAGAGTGAAAAGTCTTCCAGTATCATGTAGCTCTCCAAGTTCCTTTTATTTAAAACAGTCACACAGTGAAGTACTGCTCTGCCGTAAAACTGAACATGAGTCGTGGTAGGAAAATGGGAGCCCCCAAAGACCATAATAGTTTAAGCAAAATAAATCAGACACACAAATATAGATATCACATGGCTTCTCTTATATGAGAAACCTAGAGTAAAAATAAAGAGCAAAATCGAAGATGGGTAACGGGAAGCTTGGAAGTAGATCATTCTCAAAGGGGAAGGAGATCAAGAGTTAGAGGGAATGGAGGAAGAGAGAAGAGATAGGTGATTATAAACAGGAGCTGGACTGTGTTTTGTATACATACCAACACTACACAAGTAATGGAGACAGTCAGTACTACACGCTCAAACTCACACAGGCAAAGGAAAGAAGGGCAAAGTGGCGAGATCACTGGGTGCCGTACTTCTGAGTGGTCTGGAGGAACACAAGGACTGAGCATAGTCACTGTGCAGCCAGCAGAGGCCGGATTCACACCTGGCCGCCAGTCTCACTGCCCTTTGTTCCCTGCCTGTCTCTTCCATGGCAGTGCGCGTTTCTGACCACCCACTCACCCCTGTAGCCCTTGGCCTTCTCTGCCCTCCAGAGTTCATCTAGCTCCACCAGCCTGCTCATGTCGGCTTCCAGCGTCCGCACTCCTGTTGCTGCTCAGGACTGGCTTCTGCAGAGCTGGCTGTGCCGGTGCCTGGCTTTCCATCTCCTGCAATCTCTACCTGGTTTGTGGTCCCGGCTTCAGCCCACTCCGGGTCCGACAGTTTCGGGTTTGGCTCTCTCTGCGCTTCATGGTCACGTGTGCTACAGAACTGCCCGGCATGCTGGGCTGTGTTGACAGGAGCTGGACCCGGAGGCAGGTGATTAGCCAATGACTGCTCCACTCAGGCGCCAAATCAGATGGGGGAGGCAAAGTCAGAAGCAGGCAGTGGAGCCAGTGCTATCTCCGATGCAGCTGGTAGGGGCAGAGGTAGGGAGGGAACAGGAATGTGTGCAAAAGTCAGCCATGCAGGGCCCAAAGGAGCATGTCAGACAGAAGCGGACGAGCGCGAGGTCTGGAAGGCACTCCATGAGCACTGGACATCTTCTGGGTTGTATTCTGTGCCTGCGTGGCCATGTGTATCTCATGGATACTTCCATCTCGTTATCTCCCAGAGCAGTGAGGAGGGCAGACACACTTTGACAGGGAGAAATGGGAGGGACATTTACAGTTGGTTCTGCTCCTGGTTCCCCGGGAAGAGCAGAGAGCTCACCCCGAAGGACCACTCCAGGAAGCACCCGGGCTACTCGCCAAGCAGAGAGAAATGAACCACTGTGGTTTCTGGGGGATGGAACAAAGCAGGTGGGGAAGCCAGCAAAGGGGCGTCAGTCTGAGTGACTCAGGCAGGCTCTGGGGTGCTAGGGCTGCTCCTGGCGGTCATTATATGGTCTTCAGGGCAATCAGGATGGGTCTACAGGGGTCCTGGAGTGTGAGAGCCCAGGGCGGGAGGAAACTGAGGGTGTGAACTTAACTGGCTGCTCAGAAAAGGAACCTGACCAGTGTTCAGCCAGTGGCTCAAAAGTAGGTCAAGACAGCATCTATGAAAATGCTATGACTGGATTGGAATGGACTCCTGAAGAAAATTTTTCAGTTGCAGAAGGAGTGCATGGAGGTTGAAAGAGTCAGTAATATGGGCCAGGCATTTAGCTTGTGGTTCCAGTGCCTGCCTTGCATCCGCAAGATCAGGGGTTCAGTCTTCCAGTAAAAAACATATTACAATGCTGGCCGTGGAGACTCACCCCAGCAGCAACCAGTACCACATACCACAGTGCTGGGCGCGGTGGCTCACGCCTGTAATCCCAGCACTCGGGAGGCAGAGGCAGGAGGATTGCTGAGTTTGAGGCTTGCCTGGGCCACATAGTGAGCCCAGGGCGAGCCTGAACTATAAAGTGAGACCCTGTTTCAATAAAAAAAAAAAAAAAGATTTAATAATACAGTGAAAACTGATTTTTAAAAGTGACTTCCCAATGTCACAGGGAAAACTACTTTTAGTCGATAAATATATATTTTGCCAAAACTTTAGCTATGTTGATAGGAAATGTATATCCAGAAACGTTCACGCATATATGTGTTATTTTCTAGTTTACAGTAATGATAAAAATAGGATTGTACTATGACATAAATTTCTTACTAAAATCGCCAGGCATGGCAGACCGTGCCTGTAATCCCAGCACTCAGGAGGCAGAGGCAGGAGGATCGCTGTGAGTTCAAGGTTAGCCTGGGCTACATAGTGAGTTTAGGGCCAACCTGAACTACAAAGCGAGACCCTGTCTCAAAAAAAAACATTCTTACTAAAATATCACAGCCTTCCTCCACATTGATACATAAGATTGACATTATTTTCCATTTTAATGTCTGCATAGTGTTACATAGTATGACACAGCCATAATGTATTACTAATAATTCTTAGGGTAATTAATGCTCATATTGCCTTCAAGTTTTTACAGTTACGCTGACAGAATAGACATTGTTCACATTTGCATGACTTTTCTGGGGCATCAATTCATATAAATAAATTTCTGAATCAAAAATTATATGCATTTTAAATTTAATGAGGACCTATTCAATTTCTCTCTAAAAAGATTACATCAGTTTATATTTTCATAGTGGTTTATGATGAGATGATAGACATTATTGATCTTCATTTTTCCAATTTAATTGGTGGAAAATGTGACTTTGTTTGAATTTGTATACATTTGATCACTAAGGATGCATGTCTTTTAAATGTTATTAATATCTGAATATACTCATCCATAAATTAATTCAAGTCTTTTTTCAATTTTATTTCTTTATGCACTGTGAATATTAATGGATCACTATAAAATTATAAATACTTTCATTAGGTGCTATTTCTTGCTTCTTCAGTCTCCTAGTAGCTGGAGGACTGGGTAGAGACGCAGTGGGTTCAAGTCACTAAGTAGTTCCTAATTTAGGGATATGAATGTCTTTGAGGTTCTAATAGAGCTATGGAGCCCACACGGGTGTGACTGTGATTTCAGAGGTTTTCCAGAATCCCTGAAATCTGTAAGGAACCACCTCACAAAGCCGGGGAGATGGCAGCCCACCTTCAGGGAGTCCACAGTGAAGGATGAGGCATAGCATGATTCTACAAGGACTACCCAGAGGAGAAGTGAGGAACTTGGAAGTTCAAGGCCTCATCTGGGAACACCAGTAGACCCTCACTGAGGGGAAAGGCTTGAGGGTCTCTCCAGTATGTTGGTTCTCCCTGAGTACTGGAAATAAAGAGAGCTCCCTTACAGGTCCCTCAGGTCCTTACACATCCAGGAACTTCAAAACAGATAGAAACGTCCTCTGTGGTTGTATCTCTGCCTGATGAAAAAACTTCCTGGGCAAAATCTAATCAATACTCCCAGACGCACAAAGGGGGCTGCTCTTAGCTTGAGAGATGTCAGCTTTAAATTGCTCTGATGGCTTTCCGCAGGGCTTCGACTGCAGAAGAGTCAGCTTGGAGCATAAAGATCAGCACATTCAGCACTTGAATTTGGTGATATCTAAACACACCCAAAGGAGGTTCAAATCCCATCTGAAGCAGATTCAGCCTCCACGTGTGGATCTATCTATATGCCTCTATCAAAATTTTGACTATTTGTGCCTCCAAATATAACCAAACTTGATCATAATCCTGTCTAGAAAAATAATTAACCAAAATTCAACTCTTAAAGGAATATGGAGAATAAGCAACCCAGCCTTCCAAAATGTAGGTCAATCTAATTTTAGCAGTAGGCTTCATCTTTCCCAATCAGGATGTTATTTGTTACCCTTCCCTGTTTCTTATAAAGCATTTCAAGTGAAGAGGAGCAGGACTCCTACCTACAAGGGTTATCTAAAGGAAGTGGAAAAGGAATGTTCAAGTTTCAGGCATTAGCAGCTGCTGGCTCCTGGAGAGGGCACATAAAAACATACCATCTAGTCTGTGCTGGACACGCTGCCCTCGGGGAACTTTCACTTGAAGAAAGTTTGATTGAAGTACATGGACACGACAGAGGCTAGGTGCCAGCCAGTACACTTTTAGATACAGCATTTGCTTCATGTGCCAACTTAACATGTAGCAAGCCCATATATAAATAAGCCCTGTTAGAAATTCAGTCTGGAGGAACTATGGCTTTTCTGTCTTTCTAGGCATTAAATCTTGACCGTAATAGTGAAGTTGTATTAGGCTGTTTCTAGATTATTCTAACAAACAATTCAGGGATGGGAAAGTTACTAAAGCTAAAGCAAAGAGGTTATTATGTTCATGGTTCTGCGGGTCCGAGGCTAAGAGGGTACATCTTGGCATATTCTCAAAACCATGCTGAGCATCATCTAGTGAGAGGCAGGGAGGGTCTGTGTGTGCCACTGCAGTCTAGACTTCCTGCTCTTCTTAGCAAGCCACCGGTATTTAATAATAAGAGTCCACTCTGATGATGATATCGGTTCCTAATCACCTCCCAAAGGCCACCACTCTAAGCCCTGTGGTTGGATTAAGTTTCCCCTTCTTGATACTGCATATTGTGGGTGAAATTTAAGCCCGTGAACCCTTGGAGATGCACTCCAGCACTTCCTAAACCGTAACAGAGATGAATGCTTTAATCTGCATATTGACAGGAATCATTGCCCAAAGTTTTTCTTTTGTATCTTACAATTTACTCAAAGACAAATAAACTGAAAATCATTGAGGCTGCATTCTAGAACTGAGAACATTCTAGAAATACTTAGCTTACTTTGATGTTTATTCATGTAGAGCTATAAGTATACCATGTCTTGGAAATCTGATATCAATTTCCTGTTTTTCTTCCTTATGAGACAAAGGAGAATCTGTAGTCAGTGGGTCATAGAGAATAGTCTCTGCGCTGGTCTGATCTTGAATCATTTTTTTGAGATTTTTGCCAGGTGTCCTGTGATGTTTTTATGTAAGTTGGAGTATTTTTTCTTACTTAATTTGCAGGAAATTGCTAGCTCATCTTACATTTTCCATGAACTCATTTCTTCTCCCCCCTTCCACCTTGGCTCTGTGACTGTATTCTCTTTTTGTTCTCCGTTGCAATCAGCATTTTTCATGCTGTGAAGATGGAAGGGGAATTTTAATTTGTTTCACTGAAAAACTTACTTTTTATTTGGAGTATAAAATAAGAATTAACTTCCTCACCTTCATTTCTTTCTGAGCCAGAAATATGTAACACAATTAAACATTCTACATTACCCCCATTCTAAAATAACTGTAATTACATTAAACTATAATAACCTAAGAAGGGTTCTTCCTTAATATATTAGACTGTAATGTTTAAACCAATGGGAAACTCTGGATGAGTACACAGTATTTTCAATAGCATACATTTTTAATAAACCCATGTGTTTTTGTTAGTTTTCTGTTATTATGACAAAATACCTGACATAATCAACTTAAATGGGGGAAAGATTTATTTTGGCTCATGGATTTAGAGGGCTCATTCCACATTCACTTGTTCATGTTGCACTAGGAATATGGAGGCCTAAGATGGGAACATCTGCTGAAGGAGGCCTGTCTATTTCATGGTGGTTAAGACAATGTAGGGAGAAGGTAAGCATTGCACTTCCTGTATCTCCAATATCCAGGCCATGTCCTTACTAACCTAACTTCCTCTCAGTAGGTCCCACTTCCTAATGGTTCCACCGCCTCCTAATGGTGCTATGGATTTGGGACCAAGCCTTTAGCAAATGGGCCTTTGAGTGACAGCACAGATCCAAATCAGCACTGGGCATCCCTGGACCATTGCCATTAGAATCTGGGGTTTAGCCCAGGGAGTTGTTATATGTGGCTAACCTGTCTGGTGATTTGCTGTGTAAAGCCAACCAGGCACAAGTATAAAACCGACTCAGTTTATAACAGTGGAGAGTGGGAGGACTGGATAGCACTCAAATAACAAAAGCAGAAAAAAGCTTACTTTCCTGAGATCAAGAAACAAGGCACCGAAAAATGGGTTTTTTTTTGAGCAGCCTGAATGGAAAGAGCTCACAGAGGGGGCACATCCTAGGCAGCAATGGAGCTGAGGGAGTCCAGAGGTGGATACAGGTAAAGGGGAATTCAGTCCTTATCCCGGGAAGGATGAAGAGGGCAGCCTGGCTTGTTCCAGGATTTGTGATTCTCCACTCTTCCAAGATTCTCAGCTTTTGCTGGCAAAGTGCGAGCACCCCCAAGTCCGTAAACCCAGGCTGAGGGAAGGACCATGTTGATAGTAAGACGATTCCCGGGCAGCGGAGAGATGAGGTCCCGGATGACCGGATGACGTGGTAGCTCCTGCCTGAACAGGCTGTCCAAAACCACACCAAACTCTTGCATATTAAGAGTCACTTGGATGTTTTTACCTACACAGTGTGTTGGACCCCAGTAGTCTGATTTAATGTGCAACCTGAATTGAGTACCACCCAACTGGCCAATTGGAATCAACTAGTTGGAAAATTCTTTTTCACCTTGTGCTTCAGTTCCTTGATCTGTCCTCAAGTATGTCGCTGGAGTGAGACGGTTCCCAATTCTTTGCTTCTGCACCAGTGATCTGATTCTTTCTCTAAGCCTCCCTGTTGCTCTTCCCCATAGGTTTCCTGCATAACTTCTCTGTTATGCTTTGGTTCCTGTGGGCCCAGATCTCTGCTAAGTGACAAATACTGTTAATTGCTTAATCAAGATAAACTAATTGCTGTTAACACTACCTGGCTAAAAAATTTCCTATGCAAGCAACATAGTGCCTCAAGGCAGTCAGACTAGCTCCCTGAGGAACAGTGCCTGCTATGGGAATTTCTGGCAGGGATAGCAGTGAACAACAAGGCTCTGCAGTCCCTCCAGGCCCACCACAGAGGGAGAAGTAGAGACTAAGCAAAGAAAAGAGCCCTCTCCTTGTGCAGCTGTGTGAACTTGGGCCATTCCTTGGTCTTTCTGTGATTCAGAAGAGCAACATTTCTAAGTCTTTGTTAAGGATCCACCCAAGGTGTTGCACATTAGAGTGATCTAAAAATGTTAGTTTCTATTTTTCCTCTCATCAGTGGCCAGGTCTACCTGTATCTTTTGGGAACTATAGCTCACTTTCAATCCATGGAAATCAGATCTATAGACAAACCAGTTTTCTCTCATCCTGTACTTGTACAGTTTTTTATTTTAGGTTTTTCTATTGTAAACTACATGTGTCATTTACTCATTTTAAGGGTAAATTTCAGTGGTACTAAGTATATACATATATATGTATATATCTATGTATCTATATGATATATATCTATCTATATATATATATAGATAGATATATATCATTGTGCAATGATCACTGTCGAATCATGCATCCACATTCAGAATTTTTTCTCCTTATAAAGTTGCAGTTCAGTACTGATTTCCACCACTGTGGCAAAATTTCTGAGACAATGACCTTATAATGAACTAAGGTTTATTTTGGCTCATCACTTCAGTCCATGATGACTTGGTCCTATTGCTTTGTGCCTGTGGTGAAATAGTCCATCACAGCAGGCATAGCTTGGGTCAGGATCCCAATATTCCTTCTAAGGGTACATCTCCAGTGACCTACCTTCCTCCTGGTAAACCCAATGACCTAAACATCCTACCACCTTGGAATAGTACAGCAGCCTGGTGACCACAGGATCAATACATTGATCTTTGGGGAACACTTATCAAAACCATAGCACTGTCAAAAAACAACTCCTTCTCCCTTTCTCCTTCAAGGCCCTGGAAGTGACCACTCTACTTTCTGTCTATATGAGTTTGATTACTCTCTATATATCCTATACATGGAGTTAGATCTAAAGTTGACTTTCTATTTCTTCTTGTTCAGTTTTCCCTTGATTTATTTACTTATTGTTGCTGTTGTTGCTTTTGCCAGGCTTTCTGTCTTTGCTGAGCCCTGAATCTGAACTTTATTATCCTACATAGTAGCTAGCAATCCCAGTCTATACCTTGTGCCAGAGAGACTCAGTGTCTTTATTAGAATCACAGCCAACATTTTTATGATCAAAACCAAAAAGAGCCAAAAAATAAAGCTCATTTCTATTCTAGAACCTAAACATGACCATGATAAATCAACCTATGTTTGATTTTACTGTTTCAAATCAAATTGCCCCCTCTTCAGCTTATAATTGACTCTACAATCTCTTTTTTAAATGAAGCTGGCTTTGTTGTTTGTCTTGTTGCTTGTTTGTTTTTGTTTTTGAGATAGAGTCTTAAAATGTAGTTTGGGACTTAAACTCATCATGTGGCCCAGGCTGTCTCAAACTCATGGCAGTCCTGCCTCATCCTCCTAAGCAGTAGGATTACAGACATGTGCCACCATACTTGGGAGCTTGACAGTTTCTTCATTATTACATTCTGTGAAAGAAACTAAATTCTTGTCCAACCTCAATTTTATTCTCTTTAGTAAAAAATCTGTTTTTTTTTTTTTTTAATTTGTTTGTTTGGGTTTTTTAGCACAAATAACCTCAGCTTCTCTTAAAGTCAGATATACCATGTGTCTCCATTCTGGTCAGTGAGTTGCAGGTGGGATTTTTTAACAGGACTTCAGGAAAATCTGACCTAAATGTAAGTAACTCAGCTGGGAGGCCCTGGCCTCTTCTTCTTTCCTTATACTTGAAATGTGTCTGTAATGGCAGAGCTTCCAGCAGCCATCTTGAATCATGAAGTGACCTTGAGAGTGAAGGGAGTGACCTAGCAGTCACTCAGTCTGTGCTGACTTGGGCCCCACCATAGATGTCCAGGGCAGCCTGTTGCTGAATTTTCTTATGAGAGAGAAAATAAGCTTTTGTTTTGTTTAGATTCTTGAATTTGATCATAGAGAATGATGAACATCATTTTCGCTTTGTTAAAATATGAATGCTCTGTGTCTTTTTCTGAAAGAAGACAAATAGGGAAAAAGAGAGAAAAACAGAAAACAGAAGAGGGAGGGAGTATGGAAGGAGAGAAGGAAGAAAGGGGAGAGAGAATGAGAAAGGAAATAGGGAGGGAGAAAGATATCCTGGGTTTTTGGTGGGAATCTGAGATTTCTTTCATATCTGGAAGATTTCTTTATAGCCATAGACTTTCTATTCTTTGAAAAATAGTTTGAGAGGTCCTTAGGAGAAGGTGGAAAACAAAAAGAAAATTTGTTAGCATGATTTGAGTAGATCTCCTGATGGAGGAGTTAGAAAAGCCTTTCTCTGGAATCTTAGGCCATTTAGGTTTCCTTTGAATCACTAATTATGCTCTAAAAAAGAAGGCGTCACTGGAGGCAGAACCAGCAGCCAATTACCCGCAAGAAATCATTCACTGTGTGGGCTGCCTTCTCTCCCTCTGTTCGCATAACTTCAAAATGCAATTTCTAGAATCATGCTAAATACTTGTAAACAAGAGATTGGTTTAATTGCAAGGAGGAACCATTTCAAGGGATTAAAAATGAAAGCAGTTTCTTCTTGTATTGTTGATAACAAAACAGTTGGTCCTCCCTTGCTTAGACCTTTGGCTTCCTTGTATTTTTCTCCCAGGTCAGGGCCCTCTCTCGCTTTGATGAGAAGCAGCGACCTCAGAAGCAGTAGGCAGAGGCTGCGATGGGGTTATGGAAAAAGCATAGCACTTGGAGCTAGAAGACTCAGATTCAAGACCCTCTTCTGGTACCTGTGAGGTTGTTCCCACCAGCAAGAGAATCAGCTTTCCTAAGGTTCAAGTTCCTCACCTTGAGAGTAGCATTGTCACTGGGGCTAGAGGACTCAGTGGTGATGGGTTTCTGTAGATTGCACATTGCCTGATTGTGGCACTCCTTATGAGCATAGTGATTCTGTGACCTCCTGCATTCCCATGATTCCATACCCTGCCCAGAAGATCACAGGTGTGTACAGCAGGTGCTTCTGCCCTAACTGGTGCGCTCACATGGCCTATAAAGTGCCAGCGGCCTGCCACCAGCATTGGTTTTTCCCAGGTACAGGCTGTGCTGGCTGATCTCAGCTGGGTCAGTTCATGCATCTTTACTTGAGCTAGGGAAGTTGGCTGAGAAGCCTGTGCTCTGTGGGCCTCGTGGACTCTCCCCCATCCCTGCCGCCAGCTGAGGACAGGCTGGAGCCCGTCCTTATAGTGATGGGGAAAATTGAAGAAAAAGAGAACCAGTGTGTTGCTAGACTCATCCCATTAGTCAAAGGAGGAGGATAGGTGACCAAGCTGCGCTAGCAACTGCATGATGAGCACTCCACAGGAAATGCTGCCGAGTTCCATGGCAAAGGGCACGGATAGACGGAAAGGTGAAGGATCGACCGGGCCACTAATGCCACACCCATAGACGCAAATATGAATAGGCATATTTTTTTGATGAATGCAGACAGTCAGGACTCTGGAAATTCTCGAGATGAGCTCTCCCTTTCATTATCAAGGCTGCTTATCATCCGTGTCTGTGACCCTCTGACTGATGAAGGAAAGACCTTTTGACAAAAATCCCTCATATTCCAGTCTTTTGTGCTTCCCCCTGGCCTCCCTTCCCACTCCCATCCTGTCCCCCCGCCCCCCAGCAGGTATCTCACTCTTAACTAACTGCAGCTAACATGTGGGTTGGTCTTCAGGTGTTACCTGCAGATGTCGAGGTGGAAGAGCAACCACACTCGGGAGGGATGTCTGTCTCCTCCATCACAGAGGATTGTTGGATTGCTTCTTAAGTTGAAATAAATGAAATCTATCCACTGAAATTATAATAACTGTCCAAAGCACTGAAAATGGGCCATTGAAGGTGAAGTTACATTGGGGATAAAGTGGCCAGGGAAGGCATTCTCTTTACATTTCATCCTCTCTGGTGCTGTAGGGAACATGATACATCCTCGTTATTTTTGTAGTATGGTTTGGGGAAGGTTTAGAGACACCATCTGGGGTTCCCTTCTTGTGTTTGTGCTTCTGAGCACCAAGAGCTGGAGCTTTCAGGGGGAGAGGGGGATGGCAGGCATGGGCTGCAGGAGAGAGGCCAGGACCTGGGCCAGCTCCATCTCAAACCCCAACCTCCAGACACAGCTTGGCCTCTCGACTCGAGATGATCATTTTAAAAAATAAGAGAACAATTCCTCCTTCCTCAAGACAATCCATGAATGGGGCTGGGGAATTAGCTCAGTGGTTCTGGTGCCTGTCTTGCAAACGCAAGGGCCCGGGTTCGATCCCCGGTAACCACATACAATACTGGGGGTGGAGACTCACCCCAGCAGCAACCAGTACCACAGTGCCGGGTGTGGTGGCTCACGCCTGTCGTCCCAGCACTCAGGAGGCAGAGGCAGGAGGATTGCTGTGATGTGGGTTTGAAGCTGAGCTCAGGGCCAGCCTGAACCACAAAGCGAGACCCTGTCTCAAAAAAAAAAAAAAAAAAAAAAGGACAATCCATGAAAGAGCAGGTATGAAATTAACAATCTTCTCTGCTCACCTGGAATAAAATGTCACTGGGTTAGTAAAAAAAACCCATCGTGTTCAAGGCTGAATGAGCAAACAATTTCAGCAGATGGAAAAGTCTTATTGTGCCACTGATTTGGGGGTTATGTCCCTGTCTTTCTGTTACTTCCTGCCTCCTGCAGTCTTCCTGCGGGCCCTGGTTTGTACTAAGAGTGTGTTGGGGGAGCACTTTCTGGAGGATACCAAGCTCTTCAGTGTGTGTGCTTTGGCTTTTAAACACTGCTGTCTAGCACAGAGGCACAGAAGGAGAAAACCCGAGTTCAGCTGGGCTTCGTGGGGGCAGCGCTTTTCCCGGCTCTCTTCTGAGTGAGGCCCGGATGAGTCTGTTCTCAGCTTATTTTTGCTACAGGATAAGAGGTGGAAGACAACGTGCCTCCAGTTTTCCTTTGCATAATGGCTGGCTGGAGCCCTCTCTGTTCTGAGTTGCTGTCTGAGATCACAGCTGATCCCAGATCCAAGGTTTTCTCCTGGGAACTGACTCACTGCATCATCCAGGTTCTGGAATTCCCAAGTTCCTTATTTGCTGCTGAGACGGGAAGCTGGTGTTTGCACGTACTCGGTGCGTGTATGTAAACCTGTGTGCACCGAGGCGGGAACGCTTGGGAGGACAAAAACCTCAGAAACCCAAGTGACTTTTCCAAAGAGCATCATCTACTCTATGCTTCTGTCATTCCAGCCACAAAGCAAACAGCAAACTACAAAAATGAGAGCTTCAGCCCCAGATAACCGTAGGACAAGTGACCACATGCCTCAAAGTCACGCCAACCTTGAGACTGGTAAAAATGAGCCGGGAGTGCCAGGTGACCTTGAAGCTCACAGCGTGTGACAAAGTCTTTTTGTAACATGGCCCGACAAGTCCTCCAGCCTTGGGTTGGTTACTGTCCTCCCCAGCCTGGGAACCAGGTCTGAGAAGAGGTTTGATCCCAGCGCCCAGCCTCTCCTCCTGCTGCATTCCTCTGCCCCTTCGCAGGGGTGTTCAGTCTATTGCAGCCTCTGCCCATTAAAGTAAATAGTGCTTTCCTGAGAGCACATCTTCGATATTTCTGCAATTGTGCCATAGCCAGCTAATGTGTAACGCTGTAGTTTAATAGTCTATTAAAACACAGCACTGCACATTAACATCCCCTCTGTATCGCTGCAGATCTACTTAACAAAGGCGAGGTCCCCAGAAAGCACTCTGTACTTGTTGAGAGAAGCTGAAACAGAACGGGGAAACTCTCCAGTGGAAGAAAAATTTAAAGGGGAAATGGGATGAGGAGAAGGACAATAAACACCTCCGGATGCCCTTCCTGCCTTCCCCCACTGTGCAGGCCCTCTTCTTGTCTGAAAGGAACAAGATCTGTTGGTGCTATGGATGGCATCCGGAAATTCTGGAAGTTGAATAACAAATCTCTTCAGACCCAGTCTCACTCTCAGATCTTTATTTGGAAGCACTACAGTTTCCTCCCTCTCCTCCTTGGAGAGAGACACAACTCAGGAAGCCCCCTCACCGCCCCCTCCAGTAGGGAGAATACACTGCAGTCTCCTCCCTCCGAAACAACTGCCAACATAGAAGAGGAATCCTTCAGACAGCTGGAAATCCTCCTCCAGCAGCTCCCTCCTTTGGAAACCACAGCATAGCTCCACATCAAAGCCTCCTGTCAGCTGCCAAGAGAAAGAATCGATAGTTTTAACGGAAACGAAGCAATAAGAATGCAGAGTGTGTGGTGCAAACACCTATGTTGCAAGTAACCCAGATATCACCTTGGGAACTCCTTAGAAACACCTTAGAAACCAGAAGAATAAAAGTCCCCATGCTGCAGCTTCTCAAGGGCCCAAGAGCAACATTTCTGCAAGTGAGTGGTAAAAATCCCAGCTTCCACTTTGTGGGCAAGAGGGAGGAAAGATGGAAGGACAAGGACAGGGCTTTGTAGGTAGGACGGTCAGAACCGAAAGCAAGGAAAGGGGAAGTGTGTTAGGAAATAAGGTGGAAAAATGGAATATAGACACACAACACAAGTCATACCTCTCGCCACATGGTGCCCACATCTCCTTCCCCTGGGTGAAATCCGAAGCCTTTGAGGATTCTCTCCATATGGGGGTGTGACGGGCACACGCTTTCCAAGTGTCCATCCAGCTCTGTGATTCTATATTCTCCAGGTAAAACCAGCCAAGGCATGAGTGTATTTGTTTGTGTGTGTTTTGTCATTTCTTTAAATTTGGAATTGCCACTGTCTCTTGGAAAATATATGTTGATTAATTGTGAGCTCCTATTATGTCCATGTGATCCATGTGTGATCCACGTCTCATACATGGTCACACATGTCTAGAAGTCAGCACTTGCTTAGACTTATGGTGGAACTGCATTCCCCATGCAAGTGCCAAGTTATCTCAGTTTGCCTACTTGAACTAGAAGTATGCTCCTGGATGCCATCTTCTGTAGATGACTATACAACAAACAAGTCCAACTCGGCCTCTTCCTGACTCTATTAGAGGGATTTTGGTGTCCCCAATGCTTTTCTGCATCTGGGAGAGACGGGGTGTTACCAAGCGAGGCCTGTCAATGACTATCTCTTCTAGTTTTTTTTCCTGAAAGTGCCAGCTGAGTCAGGGAGTAGAAGTATGTAGATTCTTGTCAGAATCTGGATCTTCTCAAATCTGTCACACAGCTGAACGCACACGTGTCCTGGTTTCTTCCCCTTGTACCTACCAGTCATCTTCCCCATGACCCCGTATTCTGACCTGCTAAACTTTAATCCAGAATCTTATTGTAGTGGCTTATTTTGAGTTCCTAAAGTCCTGCTTGGGGCTGGGTGGATACAAATACCTAAGAATTCCTTGACCTCATTCTCTCCCAGCTGTAAGTACAGGGGTGTGATGGGAGAGAGTGGAAGAGGAAAAACTGAATGGCCTTGGGGACTTAGGAGAGAAATGAGGGGACATTTTCCTTGGCATTTAGGTGAAATGGGGTGTTATTGTTGGACCTAAAGTGTCCCCCAGAAGCTCATGTGTTTGGGTGTGGGCCTTTTGGAAAGTGAGTGGATCGCAGAGTGCTAATCTCAGCAGCGAAGCCCACTGGTGACTTTCTAGCAGAGTGTGCTATGCAGACGCGAGGCCTGTGGAAGGGCGTGGGTGAGCGAGCCCGGTTTGCAGAGGGCCTCCCTCCACTGACACGCTTTTTCCTGGCTGCTGTGTGGTAAACAGAGTTCTTCACCAGGCCCTCCTGCCACGATATTTTCTGCCTCACCACAGGTCTAAAAGCAACCGGACTATGGAGGGAACCCTCTAAAGCCACAAGACAGAGAGGTGGTAGAGGGGGAATTCCACGTAAGGGGGAAGGAATCTTTTTAGGTGAAGGGATAAGCAGTTGGGCTGGGAGCCAGAACTGATCCTCTGGTCTCCTCACATGACAGGGGACTGGAAAGTGCATTGTGTAGGGCTCTGTGTGAAGGACTCCTACACTGCAGAAGGGACAGTCCCATCCTGAGACCCCAGGAGAGGGGTTTAAGGGGGAGCTGTACACCCTTATCTGCACCCCCAGCCGTGGGGCTGACAGATGCTATTAAAATTCCTGGAGAGTCTGCAGCATTGTGGTGTGGTGATAATGGGGGTGAGGTGGCAATGGGAGAGAGGGAAGAGGGAGGGGCTGGGAGAGGGAGGGAGAAGGAGATGGAGAAGAGCAGTAGCCAGGGAAATGCTTGCTGATTTTCTTCTAAAAATAGTGCACGTGGGAGGGGTGATAGCTGGGGAATGAAAATACACAGTATGGAGGGTTTCATGGCTGTTGCTCAAGATAGCGTGAGGTAGGTGTCATCTAAAGATCAAGCCCCAAAACACTCTTGGCTGTTACCTTCATGCAAAAATTTAGAACAGAGGCTCCAGATTGGAATAATCACATTAGTGCTAGGTCTCCTCCCCCAGACCACTCGTTAGGTTGCTCGCATCGAATAGGAGGAAAATTTAGGAGTCAAAACTCCAGGCTTGTGTCTTCATTGCTGTGTCAGTTTGGGGACTCCTCTGAGGGCCTCTTCTAGCTAGATTGTCCATCAGTAATGTCATAGTATTGTTATTAAAAGACAACAGCTAGTGAGGCACCAGCATGTGGCACACATTGACTGCCACATGAGTAACACGCTAACTTAGCACATCTAAAGTTTAAGTTGGAGATTCTAAAACCCCTCACAGGCCAGTTTAAACAGACCCTGCAATCCTGCCCCAGTCGGCCTTCCTTGTGGCTGACTCCCAAGTGCCAGCTCATGCTCAGTGATCCTGAACATCCTGAGCAGGTTTCACGGGGCTCTGCCAGAGGAAGACTAAGGAACTTCCTCCCTGACACCAACACGTGGTCAACAGAGGGACCCCGAAAGCTCTGCCCTCTCACTGAATGCTTTAAAATAAGTCAACTAGGCCCTGTCAGGGCCAGGGATGTGACTGCTGGGTGTGGTGTGGCTGCTCTGGCCAGACAAGGCAGAGTGGGCTGCAGAATGCTGAGAGGGGACTATGATGTCCTCTTTGCCAGGGACAGAAGTTGCTCCTGCATTTGTGCCAGGAAATGGGGGTGCTGCAGAGTTCTTGGATCATCTGTCCCTCTCTCCCAAGGATGCACAGTCTGTGCTGAAGACCAGTAGAGAGATGGTACAGCATCAAGCACCATGATGACATCACTGCGGCTGACTGGAAGGTTGGGGCGCTAACTGTTGTCCTCATCACTGTCATGGAGTCTAGCAGATGAGCACTCTCCTCTGTGCAGTACCACCTGTGTCCTGCTCAGAGCCCTCAGTTGCTAACAGTGCGAACCCTGGCACCTTATCCTCTGCCCTTGTCCTCCCTCGGCGTTTTCTCCTGCGAGGTTTGAGAGATACCCAAAGCAATAGCACAGACAGCCCCAGTGTTGTCCTTTGTTCTGGCCAATTCTTGCTCCTTAGACTTTGGTATCCACATGCCTCTGAGACCTGGTTTCCTGTGTGTCTCTCTCCATCTTCACCCAAGACCTGATCTGTGGATCAGGCCTGCAACGTGAACCTTATGTTCCTCCTCAGTGCTGCCCTGTTCCTCCTACTCTGTCACCTCCTTTTCCTCCTCCACATCTTCCTTCTTGTTAGTGTTGTTAACTTTCCACTTTACCCCTCTGCAGTTTTTAAGACTGGTAAAAGCAGACTTCAGTCAGTCCAAGCACAGGAAGTACCTAGGCCATGGTAATGACACTGTGCTGTTGTGGAGGGAGCCAGAAGTTAGTTTCCTGCCACATTACTTTTGGACTTGGGCAGACCACTGCCAGGGAAGTTGTGGAACCATGTTTCCTGAGATCAGGGACTGGTTATGTAATCCGGAGGTGTGAAGGAGCAGCCTCTGGGAATGAAACTTAGCAAATCGGAGAGGGGAGGTAGAAGGGAGGCTGGCTGCTGATCCTTGGCCTAGCCTTGTACCTCCGACTTCTCAATCCTTCCCAGTCAGGCTCTGCAGTCCAGAGGACAGGACCAACGTGTGCATTTCACAGCTGGAGCAAGACACATTCTTGCTTCTTTGGAGGTCTTTAAAACATCTCGAGATGGCACATTTCTGTTTGTAATTAAAGAAAAGATGAGAAGGAAGAAGAGAAGAACTGACTTAAGGGAAGAGAGACCAAGGGTCTTGTCCTGCTCCACACACACCTTTCGGCACTTTTTTCTCTGGAGAGGAAGTGTGCTCCACTTCAATGTGGAGATTTCCAAGCATTTTGCTGGCAAGCTTAGAATTCTGTGGAGATCTTGGTGGGGCAGGACTTAGAGAGACTGCTTGGTGAGGCTTCTCATGCCAGGTGCACCTTGGAAAGGCTCTTTTCTGACCATTGACTCACAACTTGACCAGAAAGGAGAAATCATAGCAGGTACAGTGCAGCAGCTGAAGACTTCTGTTCTCTCCATCTCTTTTTAAAGACAATATAATCAATGAAAGGATTTAGAAGAATGAACTGTATAGAGCAGGAGTCTTGAAATGGGCCTTTTATCTGCACTGCTCCTTTCGTGGTGGCTTATTTTATTTGCCTTTTGAAAGATGGGGCTGTGTCAATAGCAGCCAATCATACCATTAACCCGGCCGACAGGCAGAGCCGACAGAGGCCGAGGGTGCACCAGGCACTGGGCAGGCCGTGGTGTCTCCTTCCTGTCTGGGCTTTCAGTTCCACACATGGCAGGGAAGCAGGGGTAGCACTAGCACAGCAAATAAGAACATCTTTTGTGTGAAAATGGCAGAAATTGCTTCTCCTTTCTCTCTTCTGCCAGAAATGACAAAAACGCTGAGAAAAACCAGACACTTCTCTGTCCCTGGTGCTGTGTCTCTGGGTTCGGCGGAGCCTGGCAGGTGGTACTGAACTGAAATGAGCTCGGTGCTGACTCGCTCGGCACCTGGACCTGAGAATGCAGCTTTAGCAGTGAAAGGTAAGAACGCCTGTCATGTCCGTGTTCCTGCAGACTTAAGCAGAACAACACACTGCCAGGGTGGCCTGTTCCCTCCGAAGTCTGCCCTCTTCTCCCCATGGTGCTATGGCCCCCACTGCTCAGACCAGCGGGAAGAACTGGAAAGTCATTTTCAACTCTTTCTCTTCCTTATCCTATCATCAGACCTCATCAGCGTTACCTTACACCACCACCAGACCTCTAGAGCTGTCTCTCCTCCCATCACTGCTTCTCCCTCTTTGTCCATGTGGCCGTCACCTCTTACTTGGACCACAGAAGCTGTCTTGTTCTTTCACTTTCTTCTTTACCCGGCAGTGGGCGGCATTTTTTAAAGAATAGAGTATATGTTGTGTCTTCATTGCTGTCACCCCTTTAAAAGTTTTCCACTGCACTGTGAATTCGGGTCAGCTCCAAGAATCCTTAACGGAGGTTCCCAGCTCTTCCTCGGGGTTGTCGCTGCCCACCTACCCGCTACTGTTCTGTTTGCTCCCTGTTCCTTCTGTGTGCTGGAGGAGGAGGACCAGGACCCCCTTTGTCCTGTGCGAACAAGGCACACTCACGAGGCCCTGTGGGCGGCACTCACTGACCCCAGACACAGTGAACGTGTGAGTACTCTGCCTGGTACTACAGCCCAAGTGTGGTGCTTTGGCAAGTTGGCTACTTAGGACTAACGGACACTGGAAGGTCTTAGGAGCAGAGTCTTTCTACTTTCTCCCACCTCTCTGTGCTCTTTTTCCTCCCCTCAAGTGGGGCAGTTCTAGTGAGAATTCCTATCCCCAAAGCAAGCCATATACCCTGGAAAGGTCACTCTCTTACATGCTCCCTTCCCTCCAGAGCTTCTCATGTCCTGCCTGCTCTACGCCTAGGGAGAAGGAATGCCTCACAGAGAGGCAGAAAAGCACCTGAACCCCTGAGCTTAGTAATATTGAATCATTCCTTCTTTTTGTCTAATCATGTTCTCTACAGTTACTCATTTCTTTCCACAGACCTAGAATAAAAACAGTAGATTTTCCCTGAGTCTTTGGGTGTTTATTTCTGAAAGCTGTCATGTCATGTAAAACTTTGTGAAATAAATCTGTTACTTTTCTCTTGCTAATCTAGCTTTTATTATAGAGAAGACAATCATAACTCTTGTGATAGGTGAGGAGATGTATTACTTTTTCTCCACTGGACAGCCCTTTCTTGCTTTAATCTTTTCTTTAGTATTCTTTAAACTTACTTGTCTAATTCTTTGATCCCCTGTGTAAGTCAGCTTTCCGTTACTATGACGAAATACCTGACAGCATCAGGCTAAGGAGGAAAGATGTATATTGGCTCACAGTTTCAGATGTTGCAGTCCACAGTCAGTTGTTCCTCTTGTTTTGGTGTTGTGGTGGCATCATGCAGGGGATGCTTGTTGGGAAGCAAAGAGAAAGCACTTTGAAAGCATGCCATCAATGGTCTAACCTCCTCCAGTTAGGTCCTGTCTCTTCATGGTTATGCTGCTTCTTAGTAACACTTATGTGCTGGGGCCCAGGCATTCAATGCACGGGCTTTTGTGACATTAGAAGTCCAAGCTCTCACAACCTCACTCAACTCTCCACTCTATAGACTAAGGAACTGAATCTGCTCTTATTATCATAGTATCTCTACCACCTGTTACAGTACCTGACTCAAGTAGAAGTTCAAGTATATATATAGCATTCTAATTGAACAGATTTAGGTAAAACTACTTTGGAACTATAAAGCCTATTTAATTTAATACTGGTGATTTTTATTTCTCCTTTCCATCTCAGAATAAGCAGGAAGAAATACTCTATTGAACTTGAGTGGAACTTGTTTATATCTCTGTATTAAAGCTTCCAGACATTTGCATTTTAAGCTTTTTATTTATACCTGGAGGATGAGGGTATTTGTGCCTGTTTAAAGGACTTCCAGGCAGGAGCCAGCAGGTGGGTTCATTAAGGAAGCAGTAGAACATTCTCATCACTATTTTTATGTCTTTTTTATAGTTTAGAATCTGAAAAACAAAGAGATGGGCTGCCAAGGCCAAAGAAAAGTCAGTGCTATTTCCCCATCCCCTTTAAAGAGATCTATTCGGGTTCCCCGTCTGAAGGAGAGGAGTGATAACAGCAGCTCTGTTGGGTGGGAAGAGTCGGCGCTACTCTGCTGAGATCCAAGCCCTTGTTAACCCTAGGACTTTGAGCACTGCCTCAGTTTCCTCATTTGTAAAGTGGAGGTGGCATCTCTGATGTCACAGTACTATTGTGGAGAATAAATAAGGTTGTCTTAGTTGCTTTCTCATCAGCAGAACACCACATAAAGGAGAAGAGGCCTGTTCTGGCTCATGGTTACGGTCCAGAATGGCTCCAGGGCAGAACAGCACAGCAGAGGTCACAGTGGAGAAAAGCTGCTCACATCATGGTGACCAGTAAGCAGTGAGAAGAGCAGGGGTCGGAAAGAGATCAGCGTTGAGTGATCCACTCTCCTGACCTACCCCCAAACACCACAGGCAGCTGTGAGGCCACACCATTGCGTCACCTTCCCTGAGCACGGGAGAGGTTAGGAGTCATTCTTGATCTAAACCATAATAAAGATACTGTCAGAAAACTCATTGTGAACTACAAATATAAGTTAGTGGTGGTATGATTATTCCACGGTCCTGAGCATCCCAAGTACAAAAATAAGTAGGTCTGTCTTTCCCCATCAGCTGCCTACACTAATGTAACCTGTGGGCAGATCAAGTATCAAAAGCAATGCTGATCACATTCACATTTCTCCCTGCTTCAGAGGTCTGTGAATTCAGAGACGGCCCTTAGCCATCTGCTGCCCTAGTAACCACCGCAGTGTCAGACATACACTACACTTTGAATAAACATGCATTAAAGGAATGTGAGATGGGAAGCAAGAAGAAGGTAGAAACTGTAGGACAGGAGATGGCGATAGCACAGGGAGGGCTGATTCCCTAGTGAAATTTACCAAATACTGAGAACAAATCAAAGTACCTTACGAGCTAGAATGAACTGGCCACTCTTGGCTGAAACCCCAGCTCCCGGACTTGCCTGGAACAGGGCCAGCTTTGGGGACGGGAACGGGAAAAGCGGAAATGCTTTCCGTCTAATTCAGCTTTGGTGGTCTCTCCCTGGGGCCAATCGCTCAGCTCTGGGAGCAGTTGTATAATAAAAATGCTTATGTTTGGGAGGCTTTTAAGTGGTGTGTGCCCTGGGCACACCTGCGAACAAAGCTGGTAGTGCTAAAATGGAAAGACATGACTTTATTCAGGTCCCTGAAACAAACACACACCTATCTGCTATTAAAATCTTACTAGGGGGGTCGGGGAGTTAGCTCAGTGGTTCCGGCTCCTGTCTCGCAAGCGCAAGGACCCGGGTTCGATTCCCGGTAACCACATAACAATACTGGGTGTGGAGACTCACCCCAGCAGCAACCAGTACCACATACCACAGTGCCGGGCGTGGTGGCTCACGCCTGTAATCCCAGCACTCAGGAGGCAGAGGCAGGAGGATTGTGATGTGAGTTTGAGGCTGAGCTCAGGGCCAGCCTGAACCACAAAGCGAGACCCTGTCTCCAAAAACCTAAAAAAATCTTACTAGGTCCCTGCTGTGGGCTGGACTGGGTGCTGGGGTGACATAAAGGGAATTACACCTCGGGTTCATTCTTCCTGTTGAGGGCAGTGGCGCAGGTCGTGGTGGAGGAAGCTTGTAGCCCTTGCCACCTGCCCCGGACCCCACTGCCTTTCTCTCCAGTACCCCTGGCTTCATCCTTGGCCGGTGGGTACCAAAGGAAGACACAGTGCCAGAGGCCCAGGGATTCTTTTTAACCTCCCAGTGTCCTAGGAAATTGCAAATTACCAAGAAGGATACTGACCATGAAGCAAAGTTCATAACCTGCCAATAGTTTTTTATAGCAATCCTTTCTGGAGCCAACAAATAAGGGGGAAAAAAATCATTACTTTATCACAAAGTTATTTTGTTTTGTTTTGTAAAGGGAGGCGGCTCTCCTGTGTGAACTGAAAGCAGTTCTCTCTGTTCCAACAGAACCTGGTGGTAAGCTCCCGAGAGCTAGGAGGCGATCTAGATGTCCCTCTAGACACAGAGAGCAGCGGGTGAGGCCCCATCTTCCCCACTGGCCGTCCCTTCCTCATGTGGTCTCACAGTGGTCAGGTGGCGGAGCCCAGAGCTGGACAGCTGAGTGTCCTTCAGCAGGTGGAAGTCCACCTCAGGACCCACAGACGATGAGGGTGGTGATCACTCGGGGGGGCCTGGACTCCTCGGTGAATCTGCTCTTCAGCTCTTTCCACACAGGAAGCAGCCGGCCCTTTGTCACTGAAAACCCTGCACCAGAGCCCCAGTGTTGACACAGCCATTTCTGTTGGAGCCACTTTCTCAGTACATTTAAGAAGCAGACGCTGCCAAAGGCCCCCTCCAGCCTCACCTAGGTGAGGGTTTTGGTGATGCCGGCCAAGTCCCTGTGAATCCCATTTTTGGACTAGCTGAAGCTGACTAGCTTTCAGCGGGCCCCTCCTACCCTGCCCAAGGTTGGTGAGCCGGCGGCCCGATGCAAGGCCTTTCCTCCCAGGCCTGCAGAAAAGAACCACTGGAAGCTACTTTTTCTTTTGCGTGCAGCCTTGCTGAACAAAGGGGCCTGTGTGTGTCACAGCCAACGGCGTCTCCACATCTTGAGCCCAGGCTTTGCTCAGGGTGTCTGGCTGGAGGGTCTGAGGCACGGCCCAGGGTGTGCACTGGAATACAGATTGCCACCGAGCTTTTGAGGCAGTGCCCATCCTGTGGCTAGACCTGGCTGCCAACAGCTTGCGGGCCAGCTTGCTGCATGGCTAACGTCCTGCTCAGTGACTTGACGAGAGTCCCAGGCTCTCCAAGCAGATCAGAGCTCCAGTCTCTGGCCCAGCGTGGGGCAGCTACATCTGGACAACAGAGACACTCCTTGCCATTGAATCAGGCCCTTCGGAACATGCAAATGCGAGGGCTTCTGGAGCCCTCTGCTTGCAGCTCTTCATGGGTAGCTTCTCCCTGCAGGGGGGTCCTTCATTATTTATGGGAAGCCACTGCTCCGCCTCGCACACTGCTGTCTGTCACAAAGGGCTGAAACACCAGATCTGGTAAGGATAAGGAAAATCAATCAGTGGGGCTCTCCTTTTATTTTCTAAACAGCCACCACCACTATGTGAACAATGAGTGACATCCCTGGGGGACTAGTGGATTTGAAACGCATCTCCCGTCCCTTTCATGCAACTATGATGCTGTTGTATGAGCAATTTGCAAAGTAACACAGACCCCTCAGCATCCAGGTTGGCTGTTCTTGAGTCTCACACTCAGCAAAATGGAAAGAAGGACAAGAAGGCCCGTTTTGATCACCTCTGGGTATACTCTAGCTTTCTCTTCCCCATAAGCCCACCCACCCCCGTACCCTCCTCCATTCATCGGGGTCCTCCTGCCCTCTCGACTTTCTTCTCCTCCCTGGTCCCCGTGGCTCACCAGGTCTCACCATATCTCTAAGCTCCCCTCGACTCTCACTAAGAGAAATCCCGGCCTCGCTGTGGTCCCTTCACTTCTCTGTCCTGAGTTTCCCTCTGAGCCAGCACTCCAAGGACGCCACCTTACACGTATGGTCCACTCCCCTGCCTACCGTGGGTCCTCGGCTCTGCGGATCTCACCTTTACCTGACCCTTCCTTTGCCCCCCTCTTCTGCTCCACAGGAGCCTTCCAAGTCCTCCACGGTGCTCCAGGATCCCCTCAAATGTTCAGTGTTACTACTGAGCAGACACACTTGTTTCCAGCTTCCAAGTTATCAGACACAATTTTCCTCAAATTTCCTCTCCTTTTTTCCAGCATCTCAGTGCACACAGCTGTGCTCAGGGTGCGATCCTCAGGCTGTGCCTGGCAGATCTCATGGTCCTGCCCTCTGTCTCACTGCGTAAAGTCGCCTCCGTCTCCTCTTTGGCCTGTGTCTGCGCTCAAGTTTGCTCCATGTCCCCCTCTCCTTACATAAGTGCTGCGCTCTAACCAATGGCGCCACCAGAGCGCCCAGCCCCCTGTCCTCACTGCTCAACGTCTCTTCTCTCATCTTCCAGACCTCCTGCTGCCTTCACATCCATTTATTCAACTCTTTGTAATCTGTCTTCTGCTGTCACTGAGGTGACCAACAATTTCCCTGGTCGTGCGCTGAGTAGTTTCAACCCTTTCCTTCCTAGGACTTTTTGTGGTGTATGGAAATAGGGCTCCCGTCCATTGAAGAAACCTCCTGTCCCTTGCGCTCTCTACTCTCCACCGCTGTCTGACGCAGGCCCTCCTCCCCCTCCTGCCACACGCCTGTTGATGTCCCCCGGGACATTGTTCTGGCTCATTGCTTGTCTCACTCCACCACACACACTCCCCGGTGAAGCTCGTCCCCTCTCCTGGGACCTGCAGATCACTCCCACATCCCTCTCTGGGGCCGAGCTCTTTGCTCCTAGCCTCTTCCATGGGCACCGCTAGGCATCTGCACAACTGCAGTGGTAGCAGTCATCTTTCCCTGTTAAAATGCCCCTTTCCCGCTGTCCCGCCAACTGC
Source organism: Petromus typicus (assembly GCA_004026965.1). Taxonomy (NCBI): domain Eukaryota; kingdom Metazoa; phylum Chordata; class Mammalia; order Rodentia; family Petromuridae; genus Petromus; species Petromus typicus. The sequence continues at coordinate 26,871 of PVIR01003690.1, read as the reverse complement.
AGGATGTCGTGACTTCCCAGCAAGGATGGGGTGTAGCTCCCCAGTCCTTTCCCATACTGCACTTGGTCACCCTGCCTGCCAAAATACCTTTCTTAATACTTTGGCCCCATCCCTTCTCTCTGTCTAGTACCATCCTCTTGGCAGGCCCAACAAGCAGCCCACTGGATAGTTGCCCTCTTCGCAGACTTTGCCATCTTCTGTCTCGCTGCCAGGGTGTCCTCTCTAAAATGCAAAACTGGACTTGCCTAGTCCTTGCTTAAACCTCTTCCTTCACTTCCTTCTGCTCTGGACTCTGCAGTTCACACCCGATCTGCTAGGATCAAGCTATTGGCCCTTCTGAAGCTGTGAGCTTCCTGCTCTGGCACTGCCAGCCCGCCTGAGCGCTTCTTTCCCCCACAGTCCAGCGGCCCTGCCCTCCTCCTTCTCTGCCATTCTCCATCTCTCCTCTGCAGTTACCTTCTGAATGCTGCTAGAACAGCTCGAGCCAGGCCTCATTCTTAGGAAGTGAGTTCTGATCCTAACTGAGGCACTGAGGTCCTGATCCTAGAACCGGAATGGAACTTTATTTGGAAGCAGGGTCACTGCAGATATGATTAGTTAAGGAAAGCTTATGTTAGAGTAGGGTGGAGAAATTTGGATCCCAACCCACGTACAGGCAGAGTGAGATGGGATGAGGAAGAAGGGGACCGTGCTGTACAAGCCCAGCAAGGCCAAAGCTTAGCAGCAAGCCTCCAGGCATCAAGAGAGGGGCCTGGATAGGGCTGTTTGCCTCTGTTGGCAGGAGTTAACCCTGCCAACAACTGATCTTGGGCTTCCAGCATCCAGAACAGGGAGACAAGAAATTTCTGATATTAAGGTGCTTGGTTTATGGTACATTTTTGCAACAGTCTTGAAAGTAGATACATCTACATTTACTGTTGTGTTGGGTTATAATTATTTCTATGTTGATCACTCCATCTGTGAACTTTCTGAGGGCAGAAAAGGTATCTTACTTATCCTTGTATCTTCAGTGCCCCAAATAGTCTCTAGAGCCTTCAACAAATTTGATAAATTAATTAAAGTAAAATATTTCTAAAATGTCAGCCAAGTCACAGCTTTAAGACACTTGACTGACTGGTGCTCCTAGCTCCCTACATTTCCTTTTCCCCAAGAATGACTTTGGAATTGTCCGTGTCTTCCTGTTCATCACGGATGGATGCACTGGTTAGTCTCTGGCTGACTGTCCAGCGGAATGTCCTGCCCTCTTCTGTCCATTTTGTGGCCATGGCTACAGGGCCTCCTGGGTGGTGCTCTCTTGGATTCCAGCTCTCCCCAGGTTCCAGCCAGCTGACTTTGTCCCTTTGTTCTTTCAGGCCCAGGATGGCTAGGACATCTCACTGCTGCTAGTCCCCATGGCTTCGTTCCTTGTCCTCTGAATTCCGTCCACTCCTCTGTAAATAGCTTCTTTATTCAGTGCTGGTGAGCCATCTGTTTCCTGCTGGGACCCTGACAAATACGGATGGTAGGCGGTGGGTGGGGACAGCCATGATAATCATGGTTCAAAAATAATTGCTTGATTTTGTTTAATGATCTTTTAAATCCCACTGCTTAACTCCCTCCCTGCTCTCTTTTCAAACCACTACATACCTAGCATTTTTACTTGAAGACTGCTATTTGACCCATGCATTTGCTATGCGTCCATCTAAACGTAGGCGATGCTTAGTTTAATTTGACATTTTATTGAACACCTGCAATGTGCAAAGTGCAGTGATGGGCACTGGAGATCCAAAGATGAAAAGATCTTGTTCCCACACAAAGAGATGCAGAGTCTACTAAAGAGAACAGAGCAAGGCGAACATGAGGAAGGTACAACTGAGACGGGGGTCAGACCACAGAGGCATGAACAGGGAACAGTGGGTCAGCCTTCCCTACCTGACCTGGACACTTTAGAGACACACCTGTCCTACTCTGGGTGTTTCTTTTTACCAAGCTGTCTTCATCTTTTGCATCAGAGTAATGCCTTTCGGCTGTCAAACATATACAAGTTGATCATGTAAGATGCTTTGGTGTCAAATTCCATCCCACATTTTCTCCTTTCCTAGCAGGGGCTTTTTATGCTGAACCTGTGTTAGATGACTAGCTTGACAGCAATTCCCGATTCTGGGTCATCACAGAGAGACTCTTCTGAAGCAGTTTGCTGAGCCTCTTTGACACTCTACTGAATCAAAGCCGGAGGGCAGGTGATGACCGAGGAAAAACTGGTATCAAGACTTTTCTCACAAGTCTGTTCCTTCTGCTTGGGAACCATTGTTCCAAGTGTTCCAGCTTACCCCCAGCTTACCGCAACTGTAATTTAAATAAAGAATTTTCCTAGTGTGATTCCTTGGCCATTGGAGTGTGTCAAAATGGCATAAGGGTGGACATACATCAATGGAATAGAAATCAAAGTTCAGAAATAAACTTTCATATTTATAGCTAGTTGATTTTCTACAAGGGAGCCAAGAACTACTCAGTGGGAGGTCTTTTTGACAATGCCAGGATAACTGGTTATCCATACACAAAAGGATGAATTTGGACCTTGACCTTATACCATATACAAAAGTAAATCAAAATGGGTCATTGGTCTAAATATAAGAGCTGAAATATTAATTCTCAGAAGAAAGAGGCATGGATCTTTGTAACCTTGGGTTACACATTAGTTTCTTAGATATGATACCAACTCTTGTGCACCAAGAGGTGCTATCAAGAGAATATAAGATAAGTCACAACACAGGAGAAAGCATTCACAACTCGTAAATGTGCTAAGAGGTGAACATTTAAACTGTATGGAACTCTTTCAAGTCAACAATGTCAATAATAAACAGCCCAATTTTTAAAAAATGAGTCAAGTATATGAATAAATTTTTTCTGAAAGATCTACATGTGAGTAAAAATCACATGAAAGATGCTCATCATGACTAGTTGTATTAGTCAGAATTTTCACTGTATTGGTCAAGATTCTCCAGAGAAAAGGGATCAATAGGATAGATGAATGGATGGATAGATGGGCAGAAAGGTAGACAGATGAGAGGGGACTGATTATGAGAATTTTTCTCAGATGATGATGGTGGAACCTGAGAAGTCACATGAAATGTTATAGATAAGCTGGAGAATCAGGAAGGCTGGGAGCCTAGCTCTGTCTAAGCCCAAGGCCCCAAGAATCTAGGAGCTGAAAATGTTGAATCTGAAAATGTTGGCATTTGATGACCAGAGAACTTGAAGTTCTGATGTCTAAGGGCAGGACCATGGGTGTCATGGCTACTAAAGAGAGTCAGTTTGCCGTTTCTCTGCTTTTTTGTTCTGTTCGTGCCCTCAAGCAATTAAATAGTACCAACTCGTACTGGGCATGTTGGATATTCCGTACTCAGTATTGTTTTAAACACCAGTCTCTGCCAGAAACAGTCTTACATACATATCAAGGAATGGTAGTTTTCTGGCACACTGGTTGTTTCTTAAGTCAGGTTGATATCTACAATTAACCATCATTACTGGGCAAGGAATAATCTGCCTGTACTTCTGGTACTTGGGAGGCCGAGGCAGAAGGATGGCTGTAAATTCGAGGCCAGCCTGTGAGTTCTCTACAGAGTGAGAATCGGTCTCAAAAAAGCAGCCCTACCCTATAAAAGACAAAATAAAATGAACTATAATTTTAATCATCAGTGAAGTATGAATGAAAATCCCAGAGTGCCACTAGTAGGATGATGGTAATAAAAAAAAAAAAAAGGTATTAAGAATGCTCATGAGGATGTGAGGAAATTGGAACGCTCTTATAATGCTGGTAAATGTGAACTATTTCGGCTGCTGCAGAAAACATTTTTGGCCATTTCTCAAAAAGTTAAACATAGAGCTATCACATGACCTAGCAATCCCACCCTCAAGAATTGGACACATATGTCTACACAAAAGCTGTCACACAAATGTAAATGTCAGCGTTATTCACAATAGCTAAAGAGTGAAAACAAACCAACTGTCTACCAAGCGATGAGTCAGAAAATGTGATATATACATACAGTGGAGCATTATTTGGTCACAGAAACAATGAAGTACAGACCTGAGCCACCATATAGATGAACCTTGAAAACGCTGTGGTAAGTGAGAAAAGGCAGTCACTAACGACCAACTTTGAGACCAGGCAAATTACAGCAGAGAGCTTCTCTTTGATAGCCCTGGTGCTAGTCACAGATAGCCCTGTGTAATAGTCACAGAATGTCCTATCAGGAAAGTGTGGGAGTCCAGGGAAGAGGACACAGGCAGAACCCTCCTGGTGAACTCCAATCCCCTGTGAGTCCCACAGCAAAAGGATTAACAACCTACAAACAACAAAGTTGAAACCTTAAGAAAAAGGCTGAGTCCAGGCTCGACTCTTGGTATGCTGAGCAGCAGCAGCAGGAAGCCAGATACTGCAGTGGCAGAATGAGGAGCAGAACAGCCCATAACGCAGACTTGTCATACCTTTATTTGGTAACAAACTTTCACACTTACAATCCTAGGATGCATAACACAGGGCGGTCTCACAGTAATGTCTGTAGTTGAAGATCCCATAGGGTAGGGCAGCCATCCTTAAATCCCAGTAAGTCCCAGTAAGTTTTAAAGCCAATAATCCTAGTGCAGTAATCCTTATAGTTTAAAATCACACAGGGCAGGGCAGATATCTGTAAGTCCAAGTAAGTAAGTCCTAAGTCCGAGTAAGTCATCTGCAGTTTCCAACAGGAAAGGAGCTACGAGACATCTCTCTTGTCATCATTCACAAGAGTTCTGTGCCCACATCAGCTACAGGACTGGAATATGCCCATGTCTCTCTGTCCTAGCAGCTACCACCCTGGTCTACATCACCACTGTGGCCTGCTTGTACCACTACAACAGACACTTTACTAATGCTCCACTTTCTTTCTTGCCCCCTGTGTGGTTTAGATCTAAAGTGTTCTCCAAAAGTTCCTGTTTTCAGAGATGTAGATCTTGAGTGTGTTACATTTATCAGTTTATTGGTCTACTGATGCATTCATAGCCAAATGTGCTGTTAGGCAGTGGTGCCTGTTGAAGAATGTGGGTCACTGGGGGCACTACCCAAAAGGATATATTCTTGTCCCTGGATCCTCCCTTCTCCTTTTTCTCTCTGCTTCTAGCTACCATGAGGTAGAACCTTTCCTCCATCATGCACCTCTGTCATGGTGTTTGTGCCCGAAGCCAGTCAACTATGAACTGAGCCTTCTCAAACCACGAACCAAAATAAACCCTCTTGTAAGCTGAGGGTGGGTGTTAAGTATTTTATCTCAAAGATGGGAAGGCAACTAATACATGGCTCTTTTATTCTTCATAGTCTACAGAATAATTACTTGTAAATAAATCTATCTTACCATCTGTGGGCAAAACCCTTGCAATGGTTGCCTATTGTATTTAGAATAAGCAGACAGTCTTTTCTTAATTTACAAAGCCTTGAAAAGTCTGGCCTCCAACCTCAGTCATCTTTTGCCTTCCCATTATATCCAGCCACAGTGACCTTCTTTTCATTTGTAGAATGTACTTAGATCTTTCTCATCTAAGTTCCTTCAACTCCAGTGGTTCCTTTTTCAGGAATGTCTTTGTTCAGGCCTCTTTACATCCTCAGCTCACAAGAAAGCGTCACAGAGTGGCCTCACCTGCCAGCCTTCCTACAGAAGCTCCTAGAGGCCCCACCCTCACTGGCCCATGGCCCCATTTCTCCTGCATGAAGCACTTGGAGTGCAGGAAATTAACTTGTTTGCGTCCTTTCTCTTTCTGAAATACGAACTCCCAGGGGAAGGCCTTGCCCAGACCTCAGTCCATGTTTTTTTTCACTTCTGATGTCTAATACAGGACCCGACATATTCCAGATGCAAGGTTGAGATTTTGTGAAGAGATGAATGAAGCTGTAGGTTTGTGCCGGAATAAATCCCCTCAACTTGTTATGTGTGCAGGTAGAGCCAGGCAGAATCTTTCTCTATCCTCGTCTTCCTTATAAATTATGAACCTTGTCTTCACTCACTACTGGAAAAGCTTGTTGTAGGTTTCTACCAGTTTTGAACCTTATGCCCCCGTCATACAAAAGAGAATGATGTCCTTTCAAGGTAGCTAGATTTCTCAAAACTTTTGCTCCTGTTGCTGTGTTTTCCTTTTGGTGCTCTCTGCTCTCTTTCCCTAGCTTTTTCCTCAAAAACTATGTGTTCGTGGAATAGTTTACCATCAAGTCATTTTTCCCTGTTGCTTTGAAGACTGATGGGCTGCACTTACTTTTTACAATTTTATCTTATTGGTACCTGTTTGCAGTCTCTAATGAATACGTTCACTGTGGGTCGTTGGAACACAGAGATGACACTTCCCATCGCCCCCTATGTCCCTGCCTTCTCTTTCACTTTGTCTCTTAGTTTCCTTCCCATTGCTGAAGATCTATCTCCCTATTTTTATTGTCCCTTTTATATTTTCTTTTTGATATATTTGTACTTTGGGTTTCTCATATAAAAGAAACCATCTGAGTTTTACACTATCGCGTCTGATTTATTTCACTTAACATTATAGATTCAAGGTGCATCCATTTTCCTACAAATGACTCCCGTTTATCCTTTATGGCCGAGGCTCTGATTGGCTACATTCTAGGTTTTGGCCTCTTTGTAAAATGATTAACGATCTGTACACAAACACTTACAGAGAATGGCTAAAACACCCGCTTGTTAAGGGCCCCTTGTGGTGAATCCTTTTTGTAAATGGGAAAACTGTCCAGGTTATCTCCCCTATAAATATGGATTTCACGGTCTTGGAAGCTGTGTTGGCTATACCTGGCTCATTCATATGAGCCTAAAATGAGCTGTTACCTCTTCTCTGTCCTTTCATCTCTGTTCAGTCATTCAGTATACCCTCACTGAGCACCTACTATGTTAACAGAGATAATGAATGCAGCCTCTGTCTGCAGAGATGTCCCTCTGGCACGGAAAATGCACAGGATAATGGTCACTACTCAGTTTGGTGGGAAGAGAGGCCCCAAAAGGCCAGTGAACACTTTTGTGTCTGCCCTCGAGCTGTTTGGGGGAAGATGTGTGCAGATAGTGACACAGATGGGAGGTAAGGGATCAGCGAGGGCAAAGAGCCACTGTGTTGGCAATGTGGCTTCAGTGGAGCATGAATGTGGGCACCAAGGGCTGATGCCAGAGCAGTAAGTGACACTGAGCACCAACACACAGGACTCGGGCTTTATTCTTACATGAGCCACTGACACAAGCAGGCCATGGAAACCTATATTCTGGTGGGAAAGGGAATAGAGGAAAGGTGGAGAGACTTGTCAGAGGCATCAGCATCATCCAGGGGGGAACAGTGAGGCCTTGGGCCAGAGAATTGTATCCTTGGCATCTGGAAGGGGCTTTGTATTGGGCTTTGGTGAATATACAAACTCTGTGTAAAAATGTGAAGTCATAAATGTGAATGAGTGCATATGTTTTCCCAAGAAGGGGAGTCGTCGTGCTATGGTTTGGGTTTCCCAGAATGTGATGCTCCGTGTTAAGGCTTCTACCCCAGGGCAGCACTGTGCACAGTGGGGCTTTGGGGAAGTGGGACCAGCGCTTGTCTCAGCCTCGCTTCTGCCCCCATGCTCCTGGCTGCCCTGAGGTAAGCATCACTGCTCCTCCACATTCTCCTTAGAGTGATGTTTGCTTGACCTCCGGTCCCTTGCCAGGGGACCAGCTGACTATGCACTGGAGCTTCTGCAGCTGTGAGCCTCTTTTTCCAATGATTTCCTCAGATATCTGTCACAGTGACAGGAAGCTGGTTAATACATAAAGCTTCTGTTAGATCAGAAGGATTCATAACACTGAATCAAGACAATGATGGTGAGGATGAACGATCCAACAAAATTGCTGAAGGACTGGGAGGGTGACAGAGGACACGTGGGTTGAGGGAGAGGAAGGAGATGAGGTCAAAGGCCAGGCTTCTAAATTGGGCTAAGACTTAGAAAATTGTGTATCATTTACCTGGGTCCTGGAGAAAGCAGAGTTTGGGGGCAGGCCTCGGAGAAGGGAAAGAGACCATTCATTTATGACTGATCAAGCCCTTTGTGAGACTGTTGATTGCTCTAATAGCTGAGGGTCCAGCTCAATACAGAAACATATTTTAGGAATGATGAGCAGACAAACACATTATGTGAGGTGGTGATGAGGGTTTGGAGACAAATGAAGTGGGGCTGGGCTCTGGAGAGTGGCGGGGGTGCTGTTGTAGACAGGCTGGGCAGGAATGCTCCTGTGAGCAGCTGGTGATCACCAAAACCAAGGTGAGGGAGAGAGGTTTGTGGCTACCTTGTCGGGGCAGTCGTGTGTCAGGCAGAGGGAATGGCCAGGCAGAAGATCTTGACTTATGCAGGGACAAGGAGGGCAGCATGGCTTGATCAGAGGAAGGTGTGAGGAGCAAACACATCGATGCAGAAGAGAGAGCAGTGAGACGGGAGCCCTGGAGCCCCAGAGCCTCGAGGAAAGTGAGTCATGACGGACCATTCTCTGCGTGCAGCTGGAGCGCTAAGTGGGAAGAAAGATCTTCAGGTTGAGGCAGGCAGCGTTTGAAGGGGTGTGTGAGGCATTCAGGGGAGGCGTGGGTGTGGGCGCTGCTAAGAGCTCCACGAAGGAGTGAAGACTTGGGCTAAGCGAGCAGCAGTCATCGGCACACGGGTGGCAGTGGAGATCCTGAGTGTTTGTGGGTTGCATTAAGCACTGTACAGCGCAACAAGAGGAGGCAGCTGAGGACACTGGCAGGAGGGGCACAGAGGAAAAGGAAGGGATTTATACAAAGAAAGGTGGAGAGGGAGAGGAGAACTAGGGAGGGTAGCCACCAGGCAGTGGAGGATGAAGGATGAAACTCTGAAGGATGTCAAGCGTCTCCGAGGCTGCAGAGAATAGATAAGGACCAAGGAGTGTGCTCAGAAGGTCCAGTCTAAGGTGACGCAGAGCTCTGGATGTAGACGGAGGCATAAATGGACAGCTAGTCGGAGCAGGCATCGTTCCACGCTGTGGGCCTGGCCCCCCAGGCTGGTGGCCAATCTATGAGCTTAGTTGTCACAGGACAGCAGCAAAATATCTCATGCCAAGTGGTGGACTGGTGGATGGACCAGGAAGCGGTGGTCCTGGCATCTGAGCAGACTGGGAGGGAGGGTGTGGGTTCTGATCAGGGGCGCAGAGAGAAGCGCAGACATCTGAGGCTCCTTTGCTGTAGGGAAATTGGGTGGGACAGAATGGGGGTAGAGCTGTCAATAAGGTATGAAGTTAAAACTTTGGAAGATAAAACAGAGAAAGGCCAGGGATGTGGTTTCAGGTAAGTAAGGATAAGTAGACAAGAGATGAAGTTCACTGGCATCCAAGAGAAAAAAAGCAATTCTTTAGTGTGCAGTTAGTGTCTGAGAAGGCTGGAGATTATGACAACTGATTAAAGATGGTTTGCCTAAATAATTCAGCAGGTCCTAAGTAGGGTGACAGAGTGTGTGTGTGTGTGTGTGTGTGTGTGTGTGCGCGTGCGCGTGCACACATGCACATGTGCACATCTGTGTGGGTATCTTTTTAAATGAAGTGAATAGAATAAAATGGTAGTTATCAGAGTGTGTCGTTTTTAATGAGAAAAGAATGCTTCGAGAAACTTTGGCTTTCATTGTGTATGTATGTGCATGTACTGGGTCAATATGTAAAATGCATCTTTTATGGGTTGTGATTTTAAAAATTAAAGTTTGGATGACGGGAGCTTAAAAGCAGAGTTTTTGCAGGAAGGAAGAATGTGTGTGGAAGGTGAGGCAGAAGCTTCACCTTCAGGCTGAGCTTCTCCAGGCTTAGGCCACTCGGAGCCCTCTAGAATGGGCAACAAGTGACGCATTTAAGAAAGGTCAGATGTGCCTGTGAAGGAAGCCGGGCCCAAGTGTCCAGAAGCCACAGAACCGGATTCTCCCAGAACGAGCTAAAATCACTTCGAATGTCATTATTTCCGGACATGTGGGTTCTAGTCACAACACCAAGAATCGCAACACTGAGACAATCAATCATGTACTCTTGTTTTGCAAAAGAAGGGAGGTAGGGCTTAAATTTAGCTCTATCAAAACACAGCAAAATCTGGCAGTGCAGGTCTGTGCCTGCTGACTTGATTTCTTATACAGAGGTTTCTTGTCAGTGCCCTGTGTGAGCACAGAGTGAATGTTTGTTTTTCTTCCCTCTACGTAAATTTTATTTGAGTTTCCCTTGTAGACTACCTGTTGTCATTTCCCTCGTCTTTTATTCTGTTTCATTACTGTTCTGTGTGGCACTTGCCTGCCCTACGGTAAACCTGGGGACTACATACTTGGGTTTATTTGCAAGGACAAAAACAAGGAAGAGTGGATCATAGTTCCCCAAATACTGCAGGAAGTGAGCAATAATTTGCAAATGGCTGGTACACAGAGACTGGTTGCTTTTTGGAGCATGCATTTCCACTTCCTCTTGAGCAAGCAGGAGACTTTTCCCAGGCTCCCTTGCACTTTGCCATGACTACGTTGTAACCAGTACAGAGCAGAGAAGTGATATATACTGTCAATCCTGGCCCATAAAAACGTATTATGTTCAATTCTGTCTCTCATTCCTTATTTGTAGGAGTTTGTCAACAGCTGATCAGCACTGGAAGCCACAGTGCAAAGATGGCAAAGACCTTGGTCTTGTGGGCTTGAATGATTTCAGGGAGCAGAAACCTCCTTCCTCATCGCTCCCATGCCCAGCTCACTGGATTTGATAGGAACAAGAGAAACTATTGTGTTACCTCTGAGCTTTTGCAGTTGTGCCTGTTACAGCAGCTTGCATGGCATCTCCTACGATCCCTTGCTCTAGCGATGGCCAGTCGTACCGGCACCTGGAGGCCATGCTCATATACAGTTTGCCTTGTAGCTCAAAGAAGTTGGAAATTTCATTTTCCCTCTCTACGGAACCCTAGACTAGTGTTTGAAAATGAGCTTTCCTAGTCCTATTTTCATTTTTATTTTTCCACCATCCTTAAAAAGCAAGTTGCATAGTACTTCCTGAAGTCCAGTGTGGTGCTACCTGCCCAGCAGAGACTGGGCTGTGCATAGTGTTGATTTTGCTTTAAGAAATTATTTCTCTTTATTTTTGGAAGGCCCCAATTTAATTTGCAATGGAGATAAGCCACATGTTAGTGGAAATCCCCAGTGATTTTAAATAATAGTGACAGTTACCACATATTGAATACTGCAAGATGCCAGTTCTTATGCCAGGCATTTTACATATATTGTCATTAACAGAATCACCTGTTCTAAAACTGAACCTAAGAATAGCTACAGGACTTATCAAAGTCACATGGCCAATGACTGGAGGAGCAAAGATGCTGACTCAGATGTGAGAGGCTCTAAAGCCTGTGTTGGATCAATTTGTCTCCCAAGTATGCATTTTCTGTTTGCTCACCTGACTTCTGCTTATTCCTTCCTTTTACTTTCCTTTGATGCATATTTTCCAGGCTTTGGTCATTGCCTGGTTAATGTAGTCTATCTTGACTTTAGCCATGAGCTCTCAATATTAACAAAGAAAGTAGAACTTGTCTCATCAGTCTGACAAACTTCAAACCTACCTTGATGGGCATTGGGAAATATACATATTGGTATAATTTCCTCTGGCAAATCTATGGCTCTGCAGTTAAGAGCCACCACAGAAGTATCACCTATCAACTTTAGAATCTGTCTGCTTCAAAAGTAAAGCTTGCTGGAGCATTTAAACACCCATCAGGTTAGATGCTGGACTGGAAAAGAACTTTGCATTTCCATCCTGACCCAGGCCCTGCACAGCTCTGCAGTTTGACAGGTGTTTGTTGAATACATTCTGAGAGAGTTGCCGAGTTTACATTGGAGCAGTTTCTGTTAAAACCAGGTTTTCATCTGCTAGGATTCAAATAGGATTTGAAGGCATTTTCCAAGGGTTCATGCGGTGGAGTCTTGGTCCTCTTGTGATAAGCAAGTGGTAGAACCTGTAAGAAAGCCAATGGGAGGTCATTACTGGGCCCTTCATGCAGCCTGGCTTCCTGTCTCTCCATGTGATCTATTCTCTTACGCATACTCCCAACACTGTAATGCCACTGGCATGAGGTCTTCATCAGTCCAAGCTGCCTCCGTGCCCTTGAACCTGCAGAACAATGAGTGAAATGAATCATTGTTCTTTATATGTTAGCCAGATTCAGATAGTTCATTACAGTAACAATTAAAAAAAAATACACCAGGATGTGCCAGCCTAAATAAGTAAGGGTAAGGTAACTACAGACCAATACAATGCATTTATACCTAGGCCAGCTTGGGTGTGGAGAAGGGAAACAGACAGACACTCATGGTCGCTCTTGTGATCTTTTGAAGTGTAGTAGATTGATACAAAGTGATCTTGGCTATATTCCAGCATTATAGACTTTCAGCACGTAGGTTCTTCTAGCCTTAGGGAAGTTTGTAAACTCCTGGAGGATAAAAACCATCTGAAGACTGAACCTTACCAGGTCTAGCTCCATGACTTTGGGCAGATGGCCCTGCTTTCCCAAGCCTGCTCTTCCTCAGTGAAGAAGCAAGACAGAGACCCTCACCTCTCCTACAGGATTCATTCACATGCTCATTAACTTCTGTGAGATGCGCATCTTAGCACCTCACACACAGGAAGGCTTGCATTGCTGTGAGTTTTTAATTTGATTTGTGGTGCGAAATATTGAATGCAGGGACTGGTGCTTGCTAGGCATATGCTACCCCTGAGCTACACTCTCAGTCCTGCTAGGATACTGAACTGGAGTCTCTGTATTATCCCATACTAGTTTTAACTCATTCAGAGTGTTGTATTGGACTTGAGGAGGTTGGAGTCGGGCATGAAAACTTTAATGTTTATATGCAGCACTTAAATATTAAGACTGATGTGACCTTGAGCAAGTGCCTGTCTGGGTCTGGGCTCCCACAAGTAGTTGGTGAGGTAGACAGTAAGGAACCTTCCAACTCAGTGTGTCCACAAGTCTCAGTGTTGGCTGGAGTACAGCCACAGGCAGGAGGGAAAGAATGATTAGTCATGACCCTGCTAAACATAGGCGGGTTATCTCCTTTTATTAATAGACTAGGCTATGTAAGCCATAAAAATAGGGTAGCTCAGATTTTAAGTTCTTTGAATCTTAGTTTTTGTTGCATCTGATGAAATGCAAAAAAGAGACTTTCGTTAGGGGTGTACTCTGTCTGATGGTCACCTATCTCATGATGCAAATCAGTTACTTAGCTTTTACTGCCAAGGGAAGGACAATATATTAATATTCATGTTGTCCTTTTCTGTATTGATTCTAAGAGGGGAGTGCTAGTTCTTTGAAGAAAGATGATTATCTTTATTTGTTCCTTACAAAAGACCTATACCACATTATAGAAAATTCAAATGGAAAAAAGCCAAAAAATAGCTTCCTATACTATTCAGCAACTGTTAATGATTAAGTGTTCCTTTCCATATCCTCCTGTTTATTGTTTCATTATGTATCACACTTTTTTCACTAAACACTGTGTAATTAAGTTACCTGCTCCTACACAGAGTTTATAATGATTCCTAAAGGTAAAATAATGTTCCACGAAGATTGTGCTGGTTTGCTTTACTGTGTCTTACATATCTTATTGTGTCTTATTAAAAAGCGCATGGGAGATAGCCTTTGGTGCCAGCCATGTGTGGAGCCTGGTGCCCCCATTTCTTGATGGTATGACCTCAGCCAGCTCTGTCCTCTCTCCAGGACGACGTGTCTTCCTCGTCAAAATGTGTGAGTCTCCATCTCTCCAGATTATTGTGACAACTGCATGAAATCCTGACCATAGACGGCTTCCCAGACCTGGAACTCTGAAGGGTTCCCTGATATTGGTGGCTGTTCTGTAGCCTGCATTCCAGTATGATGACAGATTTGGTTTTTATAAACATCCCACAAGGAAATGCACACCAAATATCAGGCGGTGGCATTTCAGCTATCAGGGTCTCTTCCCATCTTGGGAAAACAAGGTGACCAGAATGGAACATGTGACCTCAAAGGCCCCCTCCCCCTCTGACACACCATGATTTCCGGTTATCATTAACAGCCTCTCTGACCACTGCTGGGAAGTGACCTACGGGAATATTTAGCCTCGAGCATCAGTTTCTCTCCCATTCAGATGACGTTTGCCATTGGCCCCGTGGCCTTCCTCCCAGAGGATTCTCCTTGTTCAGCTGTGGGCCCCTCTGATCTCCATTTTTCAAGTGGGTTCAGCAGCCAGTGATCTCTGCCGAGGTTTTATTTATCCATTTCACATTTCTAATGTCACTTTGCTGCGGTGATCATTTTCTTATGTGGTCATTTAAGGAAGACAAATTGAACTACAAATTTCAGTAGAGCAGGCCTTGCCCTGAGCCAGTCCCCGAAGGACAACGATTTTTCCTTCACTCTTCACATCACCTGCTTGTGCTCTCTTCTCGCTTTCCAATAAGAGTTTTTAATTAAAAGTCAGAGAATTCTTGAGACACAAGAGTCATTAGATGACTCACCTCCTTGGTACATGCACCGTTGCTCCTAACACGCAGACTTCTCAAATCCCCCAAACAAGTGCCTAAGGGGACTGAACTAGCTCCCCTTCAGATCAAAACTGCCATTGCCAGGAAGCAGATGTCAGTAGCACAGAACTGACATCCACCTCTGGCCCTTTTTTCCCAGGATGTTGAGCCATCCCACTCACTGCCCCCAGGGCCTCCCAGGCAGGCACACGGCTGCACAGGTTGGAGAAGAGGCCTGGATTCCGTGGGCACTGCTGACGCTGTGTGAGGTCAGTCGTGCAGGTTCTAACTGCCAGGAGATGAATCCTGGCTCTCCTCTCACTGTGTGACCTTGTACATTAGTCAGCTTCCCATGGCTGTGACAAAATACCTAAGAAAAACAACTAAGAAGAGGATAGGCTTATTTTGGTTCATTGTTTTGGGGATTTGATGATTGGTTGGCTCTACTGATTTAGGTCTATGGATAAGCAAAAACATTATGTTGTCCTTCCCAGTAATGCCATCCAATTCTAAGTGAATAAACCCTGTGACAGAGTTAAGAGTTCCTATATCCAATTACTTCCCCAAAGCCTAACAGCAGCCCAAATTTTAACACCGTGAGCCTTTTGCTATCAGAACATGTCCCAAACATAACACCTTGAAGAGATGACTTAACTTCTCTGTGCTTCAGTCTTCAACATCAAAATGAAGAGCCTCTCCTGAGTTTGCACAAGTAAAAAGAAATAGAATGTGCCTGAATGTTCTAACCAAGCAATAAATAGCAAATTATCCCATGAGCAACCAAAGAATATGGACTGAACGAGCGGATCCGATCGCCAGTGAAAAGTCCTCTGCACTTGCGGGAAGTGGTGGGTTTTAGAGCTGGACTTGAGTTTGAATCCCATTTGCAGTTCGCATTTAACTTCCGTAAAATCCTGGATGACACCCAGCTCGTGTTCTCATCTCTTGTTCCAGGACACTTGCCCTGCCTGGGAGGCTGACTGTGAGTGCTGACCGGGAGAACACGTGCTTAGCCAACTTCTGATAACAGAAGCTCCTGACGCTGCCCAGCTTGCCAGGGGTATTACAGGCAAGTGCTGTCTCTGTTGTTGCTGGTGTGTGCTTTGCTGCCGCCAGCCTGGTTTGGGCAGTTCCTAGGCCTTGGGTCATCAAAGCCATTTTAGAATTCTATTTTCCTCCAGCATCTCCCTCCTGCTGAAGGGATGCACACCACCTGCCTGGGCAGCCTGTGCATTTTTGGGTCACTCTGCACGTTTCCAGTGCCTTGGCCACTTTGTTCTTTTACAAACCAACTGACAATAGCTCCTTGTGCTTTCCCTACTCCACTCCACAACCCCTGCATCCAGCAGCAGTCTGACTTCTCCATTGCTGAGAGACAACATTGTTTCTCTTAAAACCACCAGGGTCCTGTTCCCTGTCCTCCTGCCTGCCCTGGTGGAGGGCTGGGCACTGGGAAGCAATCTTTCCTTCAGGGCTGTTTCTCCCAGTGGCTTCTCCTGCTACGGCCTTTCTGTTGCCCCCTTTTATTCCGAGCTTGGGCCTCTCCTCCTCCCCAGAACATTCTCCTGCTTCCTTCCCACATTCCAACCCCCATCCCCTCACACCCTCACAAAGTCTTCTGGAGAGGGCTTGCTTCTGAGTTTAGGAAAGATGTACCCTGCACACTGTCCTTGGGACCTTGGGAGGATAAAGCTGCCTGAGTTTTCTGTATGTGGTGCTTTTCTGTGCCTCTGATTTGCAAGATCCTTGAGGGAGGACGGAACCGTCTAGATAAGAAGTTCAGTAAGCATGTTAAATTCTTAGTTGACGTGCTAAGAATACATTCCATTTGCAGAGTGAGGACAGGAGTATTCATATATCAATATATAAATGTATGTATGCATCTACCACCTATTTATCATCTGTCTGTTATCTATCTATCTATCTATCTATCTGGAATTTCCTATATCCATGTATCTATCCAGCATCCACTGACCTTACTTGGTCAGACCAACATTCCTAAAAGTGGCTGTTACTATGTTCACTTTGCCTTTGAAGAAATTGAAGTTCAGAGAGAAAGGAAGAACTTGACTAAGACCAACTGTAAAAGAAGAGGGTCCAACGTCTTCACTCAGACATATTTCCTGATATATGCACTACATGATAATATGCTATATTGGATATTACTTCCAGAAAATAGGTCCATCTTTGCTAATTCATCATTTATAAGATATGTATATTTTGTGCAACATAAATATATCATGTACGTTATAAAGAATGTAATGCAAAAATAGAAATCAAAGGTTTTACCAAAAGTATAGATTGTGGTCTCTAAATGACATCTTCTGCCCAAAGGAACCAGCTTCCTGGAGAAGTGTGTAATCCTCAGTTTAAGAAATGGTGCTGGAACATTTGACCACATCAGAAAATAAGGAAACTATCAGTTACTGCTGTGTCATATTGAAAAAGGACTCAGCAGACAATTTGAAGAGATTTCCTTTGGAAAAAATGGAACATTTCATGAAGTTCAAGTAGTTTATTATTCATATATTTATTCTAATATTAAAATAATACTTCAGGGATTACATTTGGAGACTAACCAACTTAATATTTTGAAAACCGGAAACCAAAGGAAGCATTTATAATTACCTTCCCTTTAAGGACTGTGCCCCAAGTTAACAAAGACTGCTGAGAAGATTTTCTCTACTGCAGTATTCCAGCGAATAAATGAAGACATATAAGTAGAATTTTATAACTACTAGTGAATTAAGGGACTTGGTCATGATTAGTGGAGTTTGCTGATATCGTGAGCAGAGAGACAAGTAGGTACTCACCCCCCAACCATCTAGAGTGTCCCTGCCTAAAACATATCATTTGACCCAGATGACAGCTCATGATTTCCCATTTGCAGGGATATAAGACATAGAAGGAAATAGTAAATGGTATTGTGGAAAATAATAATCAAAATCTAGCCTGTAAATGATTAGTCAAGAACAACTCAAGGTCTTCAGCCAAAAACTTTATAAAATGAGAATGAGAGATCGAGGGACCAATAGATTAGAAGAGACTTGAGGGACATATTTCTTTGTTGCAATGTGTGAACTGTTCACATGTTGTAGCAATCAATTTTCCCATTGCTAAATCAGTGCTTGGCTCCCACGTCTTAAAGAAAGAGCCCTTTCATCTGGCTTATGTTTTAAGGACATTTAGTCCATGGTTTAACTGGCTGCAAGACAAAAACATCACGGCAGAGAACTATATAGGTCATCATAGCTGGGAAACAGAGAAAGGAAGCAGTACCAGAGGGGAGAGGCCCGGGGCTGGACACAGACCCAAAGGCCATGCCCCGTGACCTACCAGGACATATCTGGAAATGTGTCCCACCAATCCTGGGGGCGGTTCTCAAAGCCCAGCAATTGATGTCCTACCCTAGCCACCAGAGATCTCAATTCAAAATGTAGAAGGATTGATAGGGCAGGCAGGAAAATGTGAATCCTGGTTAGATATTCATTGATGCTGATGCTTTTAGAGTGTAACGATGGGGGAGCTTCTTTAGATCCATATATTGAAATACTTACAGGTGCGATAAGATAATGTCTGGATTTGCTTCAAACAGTATGGGAGTTGGGGGGAGGGTGGGTGAGTGAATACATAAGACCAGCCATGAGTTAAACATTTTTGAAGTTGAATGATGGGAGAATGAGTTCATGGGAAGTTCATTATATTCTACTTTTATATATATTTGAACTTTTAACAGGAAACTGGTTTTGAAAAGATAATATAAAATAAATTGAAGATGTTTAATTTCTTCCTGTTCTTGTAATAAATTGTTTGGGGGTTGGGTCCTCCGGGGGTGATGCCCACTCTGGGAATCACTGTTGCGGTGCCCTATCAGCACCGCCTCACACCCCATCTGTCTGAAGGGTCTTTTCCTGCCAAGAGCTGAAGGCTGCACCTCAGGCTAAGGGCCTCAGTGGAAGATGTGTGACAGCCCACCCTGCCAAGCGCCCAGTGCCTGGACCTCACCGTCGTAATGCCTTCATCTCGTCCCATCAGTTCCATTTAGAACAAGGGAAGGAATTTGCTTTCCAAAGCCCTTCCCCAAGGGAAGATTCACATTATTCAATGGAGAAAAAAGCTCAGGTGTTTAAGAAAAAGAAACAAGACAAAGTGTCCCTTCAAGAAGAAACAGCCCTTCCAGTGAAATAATGCTGTTGGCACTGACCTAGGGGTGTTCTATCACAGGCTCAGTAAACTTTCTCTCTGCTGGGTAGTATTTTACAGTCACTGCCTCTACTCCCCATTGGCGCGGACATAATTTATTATTTGTTTACATGTTTCCTTTACACTCTAAGGTGGGAGGGTAGGGGTGCATTATTGCTAAAAAGCATCAGTGTGTGTTTGCGTGTGTGTGTGTGTGTGTGTGTGTGTGCGTGTGTGCATGTGTGCGCGCATCCACATGTGTCCACATGCATGTGCACAAGAGCTGGTCGAAAGACTAGGGAGATCTGACGGGTTCTAAACCTGCATCTTGTCACAGCTGAATAAGAAATTCCCTGCACTACAGGGCCCTCCTGGGGCTCTTGGTTCAGACAAATGTGTCCTGTGTCCCTTCGGTCCCTTCTCTGAGGAGCAAGAGAAGCCCAAGGAGCCGTGGAGTTCCTTATTCCCTTTGACTTCCCATGTGAAGAGCTAATGTCAGCCATTTCTGTCACAGATAACGAATGTTTCTCCTGATGATCCAGGGAAGGAATAAGGCAGGTGTCACTACCTGTGCTTCATTTCCAAGGGAGACCCACGGAGGTCAAGGGCTCTGCAAGTCAGACAGCCAGAGCAGCGTCCAGGAGGTGGGAGGACTGGCCCTGGCTCAGCAGGCCACTGGGGCAAGTCCCCAAACTCCAGCCTTCACCTGCTGAAAGATGGCCAAGCAGTACTCGCTCCACTTCTGAGATGAATGTATCTGAAATAGTAGTATTTCAAGTACTCAGTGGCAGAGCATGTGCTCTGCCTTTGGGAGGCCCAGGGTTCCATCCTCACATTAAAGTAAAACTAAACTCTAGTAAAATGAGTGGCATGCAGGCATGCAATAAATACATGTGTAATAGATTTGCCAACAAGGTGGACGGTGTTGTGGAAGGCTGAAGCGGCTGCCTAACAGGTACAAGGTTCTGGTTTAAAACAATGCTTTGGTACTGAAGCGCTGCCTGGTAATGCGGCAGACTGAGTCCAAGGTCTTTGTGCTGTTACTTACATCCCCAACGTCTGCAGCACAGTCCCTCCCTCCTTTTCTCTTTTGGGACAAGGCGTCACCAAGTCACTCTGTTGCCCTGGCTAGGCTCAAGCCTGTGATCTCCGTGCTTCAGCCTCCAAGACTGTGTGACTCTTTTGCAGCAGCAGAAGTAGAATGATAGGTGGCTCTGATCTCCTTTGTGCCAGGCTCATTTAAATTTTGTTTGTTTTTTAACCCCATATATTGAATACAATAGGCTTCTTTCCCCACCTAGTACTGAAAACTGAACCCAGGTTCTTCACACTGAGTTACATCCAAAGCCCATTTTTTTCATTTTGAGGCAGGGTTTGCTAAATTGCTGAGTAGTCCTGGATAGCTGACTTTGCAATCCTCCAGCCTCAGCCTCCCAGCCTGCTGAGATCCGGGATCTGGGCGCCAGGAACTATGATCGCTTCCGCGCCACACGTGAAGAATAGAGACAATGCAGACAGCAGGTCGGTCTAAGTATCCTAACAAGTTTTTCGCCATTGAAAAAAATGTAGCCCACATCTGAGGTCCTGCTCGTGCGGACATCTTCCCTGATACCTGGGGCCTCTGCGGCTTTCTCTCACGCCCACGATTTTAGGAGGGGGGACACCAGGGCCCAGTGGGATTAGCGACTGTCCGAATGCACATCCGGAGCTGGAAGTAAGCGCGTCCGAGTGTCAGGTATGAGCCCCCACCCCACCTGCGCACCCCTGGGACCGTCTGAGGCCGCGAAGGGCCTCGCCAGCGCGCAAGGACAGGCTCGCTCAGTAGGGGGCGCCCGAGAGCCCAGACGACGGCAGAGCGTTAGCTCCTCTCCCTCCGGGCCCGCCGACTGGGAAGGGCTCGGAATTTAATCCTCTGCATTCCAGCCAGGGTTCCTGTGACATAATAAAGCCCCAGGAGGGATCTCGAGTGACTCGTCAGCAGAACCCAGGAGGGGTTTTCTATAGATAGCCGGGGCGTGTCTCGGCCCAGCCCTCCCCGAAGGGTTCTTTTATGCTGGGCTGGGCAGGGCCCTGTCCAGCAGGTGGTGGGTGGAGACGGCTGGGCATAGGCCCAGAGGGCTGTGTGTGCAGCAGGCAAGGAGGCCAGGCCGGGACAGGGAATTCCAACTATGGCCTTTTGGAGAAAATGTTGTTATCTGCCCTCGATGACCCCACCCCACGCCGGACGCGGGTCGAGGGGTCCCGAACTCAGAGCTCCTGCGCCCTCTTTGAGGCGGAGCGCTCCTCTGCCGGGCCCTGTCTTCCTTTCCGCAGTGAGCTGGAATTTGAAATTGTTAGCCTCCCGCCTTTCCAAACCAGCCAAATTCCTATCCGTCATATCACGTACATACTTGTAGGGCAGCAGAGAATTCCATCATTGCCAATGATTTCCTCATCCTGCTTGCTGGGTCGGAGACGAATTCTCACAAGCCGTCTGCATGTACTTTACATAAAATAATAGCTGCGCCGCTAAGGGCTTTAACGCTATAATTTCATCATGGGATCCTGGGCCCTTTGGTTTATGTTGCCGTCAGAACCTCGAGACAGAATTAATTCATGTCACTGGGACAAACCCAAGGAGTTGCTTTTCCTGTGCCCCTTTCAAGGAGCTCCACTATTCTAATTGCCCGAGCATTTGGTAGGGAGGTTGGGAAGGGGAAGAGCGCGTCGGATATGTCTATTAGTTCCAGAAAAAATTCACGAGGAACAGAATGCTGTCCTTGCACAGTGAGCTCAGAAAGCCCGGATCTGCTCTGGCCTGAGAGCCAGCACAACTAATTAGCTCCAGACCTCTGCTTACCCATCTGTAGCCTGGGGCTGTTCATACCCACTCTAGGTGGTTGAGAGGATTCAACACCAGCTGAACTGACCGGATGACGCCTGATAAAGGCTCTTACTATGGTGCCTGGAACGTGAACTGTCAATAAATGGCTGCTTTATTATTAGCTGCACAGCACGAGCAAAACATCCTTGATCCTGTTTCCCAGCACCCCGAAGGTCCAGGAATCTTAGCCACCTCCAGTCAGAAGCTTCTCTTTTTAGCCCCCAAATTCCTCAGATGCTCCACATTTGCAAATCGTATCCTTCCCAGCCCGCAGAGAGAAGCAGGCGGCAGCCCCCACCCTGTCTGGAATCCCACAAGCCCCGTGCAGCTTCTGACCCAGCGCAGCTGCCTGTTACAAGCAATTTAGGAAACATGAAACAGAACATATTGCAATTCCACAGAAGGTCTGGAGAGCGGACTCCCCGCGCCTGGCACGGATCTGCTTTCTCTTGCAGAGGCGCCGCTTCGGGAGGGTCCTGTCCTCCCAGCCGGCCAGGCAGAGGCGGAGGCCTCTCCAGCCTCGAGGGCTTCTCCCCACGTCTGTCACCCACCGCGCTACCTGCCGGGTGAATCCGAGGGCTTCCAGCAGATTCGAGCCCAGTTCTCCTCTGCAAATGGAACTTCCCTCGAAGACACAAACGAGCGGCCCCAAAGCTTACCAGCTCTCTGCGTTAGCTGTGTGACCTTGAACAAGGCGCTCAGGGTTCCTGAGCTTGTTTATTCTGAAGACTGTTATGGGAAGAGAATTGTGAACGCTCGCCAGGAGACTGGGCAGAATAAATAGGTCATTCTCTGTGAAATGCCCGCGTAACTTCTGGCGTAGAGGAGAGGAAAACGAAGCTGAATATTACTTGAGAGAGATGCAAGTCTTGCAAGCCCTGTCCAAGCAGGGCCCTGTCCATGCTGCCGGACCCTGTCCATGCTGCAGGGCCCTGTCCACGGTGCCGGGCCCTGTCCACGCTGCCGGGCCCTGCCTCCACAGCGCGCCTGACGGACGCTTTTCCTTTCTAAGAACACCGAACTAAATGACGTGTAAAAAGACCGTTGGGGAGCCAGATATTGCTATGGACAATAAAGGAGAAAGGGAATTTTTATCTCAGGAGTAGTTTGTGGGGGGAAATGGTTAAAATCTGGTCACCCTATTCCATAGCTGGGCCCAGAAAGCAGCAGTCCCAGCTCATCAGGTGTAGTCTGGAGTTTTTAAGCATCTTTTGAGAGCAGCAAATAGTCACTAAAGTCGGGTGGGGGGCCCTCTCTTACCGGCCCTCCATCGAGGCTTCACCCTGGATGGGAGTGACTGCAGCACTGAGCTAGAGTATGTATCGGGTTTCTGCAATCTCAAGACTTCCCTACTTATTTTATATAACTTCTTATGTACCTCTGCTCTCTGCAAATACTTTCTTCTCACCTATGTAAGAGAACTGGTTACCGTCATTTTTAGGAACTGTGAATACTGTATTTATTTGCAGGTCAGCTCTGCAGCTGCCAAATGTCTGGAACAGATCTTTGAAGAAAAAGATCCTTAGATACAGGGGAAGAAAATGCAGCCTCGCTTGTTTTCATCTCGGAAGTTGGGAGGATGCCTGTTACATCCGGGTATCTCCGCTCGGCACCTAGCAGGGCTCTTCTTAGTGTTGGGCGTTCCATAAATACTGCGGGCAACTTCTGGCTCAGGATGCCACTCGGGAACTTGCAGGGGGTGGCAGCTGCAGGAAGTGGATTCTCCTCTTCCTGAGAATCTTATTGTTTTTCTCTGAGACCATGATACGCTCTAGAGGGATAAGTGTACAGTGTATAGTAAATCGTTCAGTGAAATCATCAATATCAAAGATGCTTTGTGCCACAGCCACTGGATTGATAAGTTCTCCTCTAGGGTGTAAGCATCCTAGGGGCTGAGCACATACTTGATCAACTTGATCTTTCCCAGGGCCATTGTACAGACCCAGAATGAATGCAGACACAGAAAGACCGCGAGGCTGGAGTCAGCTCCACGCATGTTTGTATGGAACCAGCAATGCCTTTGTGATAATTTCCTTGGCTCTTGGGTTTCAGGTACGTAGATCATTGTCCCTCTCAAACTTGTTTTCTACCATTAATATTATCACTGGCGGGAAATGAAGATGTATAGAAAAAAAGAGATAGAAAGAAGGTCTGTGGTTTTATTTTTAATGTCTTTGAGAAACCACATAATGATAGCTACTGTCAATCAAGTAAAGCTTTCCCATTTTATTAATCACAGTGGCACCTACGATATCCAAGGCGAAAGGTAGATTTTGTGTGTGAGGCAGCTTCTTATCCAGTCTAGAATCCATGTACACATGCCAAAGGCCACCCAAACCATGGGGGCCACTTAGAGTACTCTGGATCTTCTCTTGCCTCGACTTGAAAAGTTTCTCAAGAAAGATCCTAAAGAAAAGCAGCTTGCTAGGGCTGAGGATTTAGCTCAGTGATTCAAACATTTGCCTGGCAAGTGCAAGGTCCCAACTTAGATCCTCAGGACCACACACCACAATGCCAGGCATGGTAGCTCACGCCTGTAACCTCAGCACTTAGGAGGCAGAGGCAGAAGGATTGCTGTGAGTTTAAGGCTGGCCTGGGCTACATAGTGAGTTCAGGGCTAGTCTGAACTGTGAAGTGAGATCCCATTTCAAAAAAAACCAGCCTTCTCCCAGTCAGCATTTCCACGCACCCTGGATGAAGGGCAAGTCAGCTCGGTCCTCTTCAGAAGCCACAGCCCATCAGCTGATGGTCAAAGATGGGCACCCTGACAGGTATGGGCCTTCTGTCAAAGCTCATTTGTTCTCAGGCTTATCTGATCTAGATCAAGCTCAGCATCTATGCATGTGACCCAGCTCTTGCAGTAATTTCCTCAGAGAAGAGGAGATAGCAAGGGCCCCTTTGGCTCTGCCTCCTTCGCTGTGAACTTAATGTCTGTCTCTATTTTATTCTCAGTGTTCAACTAGGTGATTGTATGTTACATCCCAGAAGAAAACATGTATTTCTTTCATAATGGCCTCCTGGCTATGTAAATGGTGCTACATATCTGATTTATGTTTCTAGATTATAGTCTTTAAGGCTTTCTGTCAAGCTCCCCATTGGCAGTAGACATTTTCAATATCCTAATCTTTCTTGTTTAACCAGGGAGCAATAAATTCAGGTAAGAAGCTGGGTACAAGGGTGAGAAGGATTCCTTTCAATAGGCAAAACCACCTCAGGGTAGATAAGGAATCCAAATTCTGCTTGCTGCTGCCTGTCAGGCCTGAAGAAAGAGAGGCAAAGGAGGTGTGGGCTCTTGGTGGCCCAAGACCAAGGTGAGACACTTCAGTTCTTTACCTGGAGTAGATGTATAGAAAAGAAAAATTCTTATGGTGTAAACTCTAAACATATGGAGGGTAGAGATGGTGTCTGTCACACAGCCCCGTAGTGGCCAGCCAGTGGACTTCCAACCTGTCTTTGCTAAGCAGTGAATAGTTCGGAAAAGCTGTTGAAAGCAGGTCACCAAGCCAGCCCGGTGGGTAGGAATAAGCCCCAAAAGTACCAGGAGTCAGAGTCTGAAGGTAAAGATCCAAAGGGCGGTGAGCTGGGGAGACAAGCCCAAGGAGACCCTAGGTCAGGGTCACCAGAGTGCCTGCTGGCTACTTCTGCTGCCTTTAGCCAGCCCCCTGTGGCCTTGTGTGACTGGATGAACCCAATGTGCTACTGGAAAATGTAGTGCAAGTGCAGGCGAATCTAGAGACTCCAGAACCTTGGGCTCTGATTCTAGAAGGAACTTCTTCCTTTGCAAAAAAGGCTGACCTCCTTATCAAACATGCCTTAGGCATTCATTTTAAATGCCATTACATTTCCGATGTATATCTTAAAAGATGACACCTAGGGACATTCCAGACATGGATACTACACATGCATCTATCATGTAGGCTATTTTTGTTTTTATTTAGATCTCACCAAAATGTAAAACAGGGTTTGATGTCCTTGTGAATAACTGATGGTGAGTGTAAAAGAACAGTTGAAATAGTGTTCTGTATCCAGGCTGTGCTCCAGGGCCCAGCAAGCTTATCTCTGGCCTTGCCAGGACCTCCTGAGTCATGCCTTGTAGTTGGTATGGAAATAACACTTCAAATCCCAGTTCTGCCACTCATTGGCCACAGGCTGGTGTGGATTGGGATAATTCTCCTCACCTGTCTGCACTTCTGTCCCCTGCGTTATTGCAAAGATATATCTCATGTATTTGAAATCCATTTGGTTATTTTTAGGACATGGAAGTGAAACAGGTTTCTAAGACTTAGACTCAAACTGTGTCTGAGTGACTCATAAGCATGATGAACATATCCAATAGTCCGAAGGTTTTAGAGTGTAAGGTAACAGCCCCTCACCCTGTCCCTCCATATTCTCATTCTTCCTCCCGCAGATGACAGCCTGTAACCAGTTTCTGCTTTTAGTTTTCCTTGTGGTTTCTTCTCTGTCTCCAAATGATATGTTTACATGGCTATGTCTTTTGATCATCATCCTTAGTAGACATTATCTGTCCACTTCCTTCTAGGGTAGATAAACTTTTAATTCGTGTCCCTCACTCCTTTGCAGGTTTTCAAAGGCTTAGCTATTTTTGTTTCTCTGTTACAGTTGTTACTGTAGAGAGCCCTCTAATTCTTTTCCCATCAATAGTCAATGATACCTTTAATTTCTCACTCTATAAGATGAGGATAGAAGCATAGTATTTCTTTCCTTTACCTCTCTTCTCCCTTCTACCTCCTAAATTCTAGCTATTCTGTAAACACAATTCAGCTTTCTCTGCTTTGTTTATAGATTGATTCTAAAAATAGAAAACCAGAAAACTGTGCTTACATTAGGACTATATAAACATTGTTAATTACAGAGTAAGTAGCGTGCTGTGATTATATTTCTTTTTTCTGGTTCCAGTGTCATGACCTGGGTGCTACTCATTGAAAAGTTTCTAGATCAAGAACAGTTTCCCTCACAGTCGTCCCAGTGCTCAACATAAGCCCACATTTTAGTTTAGTTTCTACTGGGACTGTGACACGGTTGTACATTTTCCCCCCCAGAGTTTCTGATTGCATTTTTTCTTGTTCATAGATGAAACATATGCATTCCTTATCATAGCTGGTTTTATGCATTCTGCTGACTCATTGGAATCAACTTCATTCATCTTGAAAATATTTTTTCTTAGAATCTGCTGATATTAGGATTTAATTCAAGTGAATTGCTTGCTAGGTCAGTTGACAACTGATTGGCATCTGAGAATTTCCTGGGTGAACTACATCATTTCTTTTTTTTTTT